>PITA01019340.1:0-37703 GCA_004023965.1 Spilogale gracilis | reverse complement strand
GGGCGGGGCGGCGGGCCTGGGCGGGCGCGGGGGCGGTGCGGGGGCGGTGGGGCGGCGCGTGCACGCCCTCTGCTCGGCCGGGCCGGGAGGGTCCGCGGACTCGGTGCGCGCCGGGCCGTCGGGGCACCATGCACGGCCCCCCTGCCTGGCCGCTGCGGCTGCTCGTGGGGCGAAGCCCGGCCGCCAGCACGTGGACCGCGGGCGCCGGCGTTCCGGGGCCCCGAGCTCGGCGGACGGGCCTGTGGCCGGCGCGGCCCGGGGTCGCGGGGCCGGGGCTGCCCGGGGATGCGGGGGCCGCCGAGCGAGGCCCTCGGCGCTGGAGTAGCGGCGGCCCCGGCGGCGGAGCGGGCCTGGCGCGGCTCCTGGGGCTGTGGGCGCGGCCTCCCGGCGCCAGCAGGTGCGCGGCCCTCCCGCGGCCCGACGCTCCCCGGCTCCCGCGCGCTGGGCTCCGGGCCGGCCCCGCAGTCGCTGCCCGGGGCGGGGACGAGGCCTCGGGGCTCGGGCCGGCGTGGCGGGCGGCCGCGGCGACTCCCGGGGACGACTCGCGGCTGCGGCCGGTGGCGGCCCGGCGCTCGGAGGCCCGGAAGCTCTTGGGGCTGGCGTATCCGGAGCGCGGGAGGCTGGCAGGTAGGGCTTCCTCCGTCCTCCCCTCCGCGGGTCGGCACACCTCCCGGCGCGTGGTCCCGGACTCGGGGGCGGCAGGGATCCCGGGCCACTGGCGAGGACGCACGGGCTGGCTTGTTTGTGGGGACCCGTAGCAACCAGTGCCGACCGGAGCGCTCGCCTCCCCATAGCACCGTCCAGGCTTTCCGGCTGGCTGAGAACCTGTGCTCAGTCCTCTTTTAGGTTTGTTTCTCAGCTGGACACCTAATGGGGCCATGTCTCCTTATTGGGATCCTTGGGCGCGTTCTGCTTCGGCATTGCCAGCACTCTCAGAATGAGCTCGGTTCCCTCCACACCCCCTTACATCTTAAAATTTATTCTAGCCAAAAATATACCTGTTTTGTATTATGCAGTTATACTATTTCTTAAAAACATTGTTATGCTAAGTGAAGTTAGAGAAAGACAAATATATATGATTTCACTCATGTGGAATTTAAGAAACGAAACAGGTGGACATAGGGGAAGAGAAGGAAAAATAAAATAAGGTAAAAACAGAAAGGGGCGCAAACCATGAGAGACTCTTCCCTATAGGGAGCAAACAGGCTTGCTGGAGAGAAGGTGGGTGGTGGACGGGGTAGCTGGGCATCAGGAGGGCACTTGATGGAATGAGCCGGGGGGTGTCTATGCAACCAATGAGTCACCAGATTCTACCCCTGAAGCTAATAATACACTACATGTTAACTAAATTGAATTTAAGTAAGAAATAAATAAAAACATTATTTGCTTTAGGCAAGTTTATTAAACAGTCAAAAATTTTTTACTATGTGAATCAAAACAATGGAAACCTTTCAGATTTGTTTCCGTTGCTTCTTGCCTCCCTAAGTGGTTACGAGGGTCCTAGCTCTTCAAAAAAAAGTCAAACACTGGCATGATCAGTGATCTGTAAACTCCAGAAACTAAGAGAAACTGTTAGCTCATAACCCAACTAAATCATAATTGAGTAATTTTGAAAAGAAATCAAAATGAATGTTCTTAGGGCAGTTTTCAGTAGTTTCTCATTTTTAACCATAGTTGGAGAAATGTTTACATGCAAGGGCCTTTTAAGATCTAAAAGTTTTTGAGATTCCCCTAAATCTTCATTTCTTTAATCAGTATTTATTGAGCCCACTCACTGTCTGGTCAGTCATGGGGCTACGCGGTCAAGCAGTTAAGAAACTTGGTTCCTGTTCTTTCCAGGGCTTCCAGCTTAGTGGGGAGGAAACATGAATGAAATAATCATCTGACTAGAGATAAAACTGCAACCATGATGAGGGTGTGCGGCTGTCAGATGCAGTCCCTGAAACAGCTGAGAGTCCCACCTGCTTTGCTGCACATCCATTGCTTTAGGAAGGATTTTCCTAGAGAGTTATTTTTGATGTAGGGTTGGTAGGCGCTGTGGGGGAAGGCAGGTAGAGTAGGAATGTATTACCTCTCACTGACTGTTGAAGCTTAGGGCAGTTCTTGGTATCACAGAGGTATAAGGAGAATATATTTCATCGCTCACTTGGTCGTATGTAGATTTTGATGGAAAGAAAGATCTTTTACTCTATTAAAAAATTTTTGAGACTAGACGATCTCACTTAGAACGTGAGCTGCTTGGGACAGGCACTTTGTCTGATTCCATTTAGTTCTTAGTATACGTACAGCACAAAGCAGGGGCTCAGATTGCCTGAGACAAACAAATAAATAATGGTCCCGCGAGGCCCAGATTGAGGCTGACATTTAGAGAACCTGAGCGCTGCAGGGTGTGTCTGCCATTCCCATTTGCAGCTCAGAGGGAGTACAAGGAAGGCCAGTTTTGTTTTATTTCTGAAATAGCAGGTGCTGAGAAGGTGTTTTAGTATCAGGCTCTGCTGGTGCCCACATGTGCTCAGCACTACGGGTAGCCCAGCCCTGCCTCTCCTGTAAGCATCGTCCCTGTACTTTCTTTCCATTTCCATATGTCCTACCATGCTAGTATGTTGAGAAGACAGCTTTAAATAAAGCAAGAGCTGTACCCTCTTTTATTTTAAGAAGAGCCATTTTGATCTGCGTCATTTAATAATTGTGAACATATAATCTGAGAAAGTGAGTCCAAGTTTGTTACACTAATTTTTTTTTAAAGATTTTATTTATTTGACAGAGAGAGAGAGATCACAAGTAGGCAGAGAGAGAGGAGGAAGCAGGCTCCCTGCCGAGCGGAGAACCCAATGCGGGCCTTGATCCCAGGACCCTGAGATCATGACCGGAGCCCAAGGCAGAGGCCTTAACCCACTGAGCCACCCAGGCGCCCGTGTTACAGTAATTTTTTTAAACAGATAAATCCATATTGTATCTTATGAGACAATCTGATGAAAAACCCTTATAGGTCATATGGTTTCTTTAAAAGTTATTATATATGATAGGGGCGCCTGGGTGGCTCAGTTGGTTGGGCAACTGCCTTCGGCTCAGGTCATGATCCCGGAGACCCGGGATCAAGTCCCACATCCGGCTCCCTGCTCAGCGGGAGGCCTGCTTCTCCCTCTCTCACTCCCCCTGCTTGTGTTCCCTCTCTGGCTGTGTTTCTCTCTGTCAAATAAATAAAAATCTTAAAAAAAGTTATTATATATGATATATTGAAGCCGATATGGATGTTGGCATTTGTGGGATTAAAAGGAAGTGGGGGTGTCATCATTAATTTGTAACTTAACGTCGCAAGAGAAGCCTCAGAAGTTGTCACATCTCTTTGAAATGCTGTGGATAAAGAGCTGTGTGTGTTTGTGTGTGTGAATCAAGAAACTGAAAAGAGCTGAGCTGAAGAAAAGGAATTCCAGTGTTAATCTGCCAGTTTTTAGGAAAACAAGTGCAAAAATCCTTTGTCAACGATTCAGCTATGCATTTGAGGAACGGTATTTTCATCTGTCTTCAGTAATTTGCTGAGTATGCCACCTGAAGTCTGTGACCAGAAAACTTTGAGCTGAAGTAATTTATATCAGAAACTTTAAAATCAGGGTCTACCATTTGAAATGTTTCCAGATGCGTGCGGCAAAGAGTTTTAGCATTATTCCCATCCTTCTCCCAAAGCCACTGCAGTCCTCTCACCTGCCCTGTGCCCCTCTCCCCGTGGCTCACTTGGTATAGGAATTCGCAGCCATCTTCCTATAGCCATTGCCTACAGAGTTGCTCTCCAGGGGCGCCTGGGAGGCTCAGTTGGTTAAGTGGCTGCCTTCAGCTCAGGTCATGATCGTGGAGACCCGGGATCGAGTCCCACATCGGACTCCCTGCTCAGTGGGAAGCCTGCTTCTCCCTCTCTCATTCCCCCTGCTTGTGTTCCCTCTCTGGCTGTGTTTCTCTCTGTCAAATAAATAAATAAAATCTTTAAAAAACCCAAGAAAACAGAGTTGCTCTCCAGTCTCTGATAATTCTTCATCTTATCGCCTTGGCCTGGGAGCTCAGTGGGGAGCAGTGTGGGTGGCCTGCTGGGATAACAAGTAATTTGTCCAAGCCCTTCCTGCATCTGGCAGATAGCGGGAGGCTGTGGAGGGCTGTAGCTGTCCCCTCGAGTTAGGGGCAGGGACCACGGCACACACTGATACCGGGAGGGAGCTGTGGGTCTTCGGGGCACTGGGAGGCTACAGTGACAGTGCCAGCCCGGAGGTGCACACTGGGGCAGCTTGCCTTCCCGACCCTTCCCAGCAAGGTGCGCCTCCGCCCCCCCACCCACACTGTGCAGTGAGGCCTCTGGAGAACCCAGGAGGGGCCTCTCTCGTTTAAAATACTGATAAGGGCTTGTGTGGTTTGAGATTAGGACCATTCTTAGAAGCTGATGCGTGTGCTTAGAACCAGGAGCTTGTGCTGAACTTATAGTTCTATTTTATGAAGTGGCCATAAAGAACAGAGTGATAAAACCGGCGAATGCAGTGAGCCAAGAGGGTGAGCAGTGCTTAGAGTGGCTGTTCCCTGAAGCCTGAGTCAGGACCGAGTCACGACCGAGACTCTACTGACACCAGTGCTGGCACAGGGAGGCCGAGCCTCCGGAGCTGAGGATGTTTGTTTGCTCCGGACATACCATATTTCAGAGACAACATGAACGTTCGGAAGCTGGGCTGTGAAACGTGTTAGACTCGATTCAAGCAGACCATGCATAGCATATTTGAAAAGAGCTTGGTAGGAAAAAAAGTAGGGTTCGTTAGTATTTTTATGTTGATTACAGGTTGATTAATACTTTGGTATATTGGATCAAATACATTGTTAAAGTCAATCTTACCCACTCTCTCTTACTCCTCTAAGGCGGCAGAGGGTCTGGAAGAATGTAGGGGCCGCCGTCATCTGTGCACTGGACAGCGAGCACTGGGGTCACAGGCAGACCTCCTGCTGGTGCTCGCGGCCCAGACGCCTCAGCCTTCAGCACACGCTGACAGTCTGGAAGGTCTTTGTTCTGCAGATTACTCCATGAACCTGAGCAGTTTCCTAACCCCTGTTTCCTGCTGGCCTAGCAGCCCCTGATGTCTTCACTTCTTTCTCTACCCAGCGAAGATGCCAGGTTTCTTCACCTTACCCTGTCACCTGCAATATCCTCTCCTCCTTTGTGCCCCAGGATACCCACATTGCATCCATGGAGAGGTCTCGTAGACACTTGAAAACTCAGCATGTCCAAAAACCAAAGTTGCCTTCCTCCACAAAGCTGCCTTCTCCGCTCTGTCACTTCTCTCGGAGAGTGGACGGCTGTGTGAACCCCTTTGCCAAAGCTGGAGACATTCTTGGTCCCTTGTGATGATAAGAGTAATGAAGATAACAGCTAATTATTGTTTGCTAGATATTGGGCCCTGTATCCTGTGCCTTACATATATGTACTTAATTTACTCTTTCTGATATTTCTATGAAGGAGCTGTAACTTTTATTGCCATTTTATAGATGAGGAAACTGAGGTACAGAGAGGTTGAGTGACTCACTGGAGGTCAAACAGCTAGGTGGCAGAGTGAGGTCCCTTTAGAACCCATCCTCCTAGCATGCTCCTCAAATCCAGCCAACCCTCAGGTCCTGTAGAGCCTCGTTCTTAAAAATATCCTCAGTCCTTGTCACCCCTCCTGTCCTCTCTGTCTCGACCGTGGACCCCTCCAGTCCCTCTTGGCTGGAACACTGGAATCCAGCCCTCCCCTTTTACCCTGCAGCCAGAGGGGATCATTTAAGATGCAAAGCTGGGGGCACCTGGTGGCTCAGCGGGTCGTGAGTGCCACCCACTCAGGTAGGTCATGATCCCGGAGCCCTGGGATTGAGTCCTACGTCGGGCTCCTTACTCAACCTGCTTCTCCTTTTGCCTGCCACACCCCCTGTTTGTGTACTCTCTCTCCGACAAATAAATAAAATCTTCAAGGAAAGATAAAGTGCAAAGCTGACTGTAGCGCTGCCCAACCTAAAGCCCTCTTAGCCTGCTGTTCTGGAACTCCCTATTCCACATGATAATCTAGAACCCACTGCCTCTCCGCTTGATTTCTCAGTGCTTCTTCCTGTGCACCACGAGTCTCTGTTCCAACTCCCTCATGCAGCCGTTCTGCTCCCTGGCCTGCCCTAACCCCCAGGCTCGTGCCCTTTTCTCTGCTTCAAAGGTAGTAAGATGAAGGCCTTATCTCAGTGTGTTTCTCCATTACATGAACAAGCTCCCTTGCCTCTCTGTGCTTGAGTTTCCTTTGAAATAATGTGGCAAAGAGGGTTCTGGGGAGGATTCAAGGAGATCGGGCCTACTGAATGCTTCGGGCAGTGGCAGGGACTCATTTCTCTGTCTCATCTTTGGTCCCGGGATGACGCTGTGGTCGACTCTACCTGCGGGATGGCCGGATGACCTATTAAAGGATGGGGATCGTGTGTGGCAGGGGATGGGTGTGCTGGACCTCTTCGTCCACCCGTCCCAGACCTCTGTTTTTCATGAGCTAACTCTGCATTTTAGGGTTTCTTTTCCTCTTCTTTTGAAGAATATTTCTTTCACTTTTCAAATGCCATGGTTCAGTAGAGGATAACATAAAGATACTTGAAGATATGTCAAGAGATACATAACAGTTGCTGGGGTCCCATCAGACAAGAATAAGAACAAGCAAGAGGGTGCCTGGGGGGCTCAGTGGGTTAAAGCCTCTGCCTTCGGCTCAGGTCATGATCTCAGGGTCCTGGGATCAAGGCCCACATCAGGCTCTCTGCTCAGTGGGAAGCCTGCTTCCTCCTCTCTCTCTGTCAAGTAAATAAATAAAAATGTTAAAACAAAAACAAAAACAAAAAACCAAGCAAGAGAGTTTACCATGGAGAAAAGCTGGAGAAGGATTTCAGAAGGATTGTAGCATAGTCTGTCAGGTTTAGGGGGGATCTGAAATGATATTTAGGGTTCAGATTTAAATTATGTCCAAGACAGTGGTGTGTAGCAAAACCTCCATTAGCAAGAATCCATCTAAAAAAAACTGAAAAAAAAATCTTTTACCTTTGTCCACATTCAGTATGTAGGAAAAGGACACAAATGGCGATAAAACAAATGGATAGGGTTTTTTTTAATTAAAAGGCAAAAGGGGATATCCTGGAATGAGTTTGGGTTCAGCGAAACTCCTTCCTCCGTAATCGTTATCATTACTCTGTAGGAGCTAGTGCTCAGAATCAAAATCATGGGCATTCCACTCACAAACTAGATTCTGGTTTGGAATCCAAACTCTGAACTGGAGCCCAGGGAGAGGGAGAGAGAAGTGGGCCCTTGTCGCACAGCACACACCGTGTGCTCTGGGAAGCGTGTGGCCGAGGGGAGGAACAGACCGGAGAGAGGAGCTCCTGATGAGAATGGAGCAGAAGGCTTGTGGGGTTGAGGACACCTCCCTGTGCAGCCTGCCGGCTCACCGCAGTTGTGTCTGCGGGATCCCGAGTGAGACGGTCTGTGTGCCTGTGGGCTCTCGGCCCCTCTGCGCCTGTCGTCGGGAGTGTGGCATTTTGAAACCAGACCCCAGATCTCACATGGAGATTGGCCCTTCACCAGGCTCACATTATTCGGTTCAATTGCGATGATGGGATTTCAAGCCACATCCAGGGGCATACTGGCTCTTTGCAGTCATTTCCCGCTGAATTTTCTGAGGCACCAGACGTTCCTGTTTAGGCAACTGAGGAACTTGGGCCTGGTACCCTTTTGTGCCTTCTTTGCCAGAGTGCAATTTATTTGTCCATTCATTCATTCAGCAAATGTGTATTGAACTTCTACTGTCTGTGGAGTGGGGATAGGGCAGTGAACAAAGCAGACACAAGTCTTTATGTCCTGGGGCACCAGACTGGCTCGGTCACAAGGACGGGTGACTCTTGATATTGGGCTTGTGAGTTTCAGCTCTACGTTGGGTGGAGAGATTACTTAAAAAGAAGTTCTTAAAAAAAAATCTTTTATGTCCAAATGGAGAGATAGACAATAAACAAGTGAAACATTTAGAATGCAAGAGGAGGTGGGGGAGGGTCCTAGGAGAAAAATAAACAGGGAGAGAGACAGCCAGTTTTGGGTATCTGTATTTTTTTTAAATTATTTATTTATTTGACAGAGAGTGAGAGAACACAAGCAGGGGGAGCAGCAGAGGGAGAGGGAGAAGCAGGCTCCTTGCTTCGCAGGGAACTGGAGGCAGGGCTCCGTCACAGGACCCTGGGATTATGACCTGAGCTGAAGGCAGATGCTTAACGACTGAGCCACCCGGGCGCCCAGGGTATCTGTATTTTAAATAAGGTTTTCAGAGTAGGTCTTCTTGAGAAGAGAATGTTAGAAGGCCTCAAGGAAGGAAGAGTGATTGTGTGAAATGTTCCTCAATAAGCTCTCCTTTCTCCTAGAGCTCTGCCAATTAAAACTGTTGGCACTGAGTTTGCTCTATGCTCTTTTTAAATATAAAAACTATTTTTTAATAGAAGTATAGTTGGTGTACAGTGTTATATAAGGTTCGGGTGTGTAAGATACTGACTGGCCAATTCTATCGTTACTCGGTGCTCGGCACCGTAAGTGTGGTCGCCATCTGTCACCCAACAGCATTTAGTCCTGTATTATTGACTGTGTCCCCTCTGCTGAACTTTGGTCTCGGTGCCTTATCCCTAGAAGATTGTACCTCTTAATCCCCTTTCTCTGTTTCTCAATACTCTCTCCCACTTTCCCTCTGGCAACTACAAGTTTCTTTAGGTATTTAAGAGTCTAAATTTTTTTATTTGTTCGTTTGTTTTTTATTCTACATATAAGTGAAATCACATGGTATTTGTCTTTCTTTGACTTACCTCACTCAGCAAAATACCCTCTCATTCCATCCGTCTTATAGAAAATGGCGAATAGTCCAGTGTGTGTGTGTGTGTGTGTGTGTGTGTGTTTGTGTGTGTGTGTGCGCACGCCACATTATCCAGTCACCTGTAGGTGGACACTTGGGTTGCTTCCATATCTTAATATTGTAAATAATACAGTCTATACTCTTTATTAAGGTTACATGAAAACAGTGTTCAGCGTCACTAGCTATCAGGGAAATTCAAATAAAAACCACACTGAGATACCACCTTACACCAGTCAGAATGGCCAAAATTAACAAGTCAGGAAACAACAAGTGTTGGAGAGGCTGAAGAGAAAGGGGAACCCTCTTACACTGTTGGTGGGAATGCAAGCTGGTGCCGCAGCTTTGGAAAACAGTGTGGAGATTCCTTAAAAAATTAAAAATAGAGCTACCCTATGACCCTGCAATTGTACTACTGGGCATTTACCCCAAAGATACAGATGTAGTGAAAAGAAGGGCCATATGTACACCAATGTTCATCGCAGCAATGGTCATAATCGCCAAACTGTGGAAAAAACCAAGGTGCCCTCCAACAGATGAATGGATAAAGAAGATGTGGTCCATATACACAATGGAATACTATGCCTCCATCATAAAGGATGAATATCCAACTTTTGTAGCAACATGGACCGGATTGGAAGAGATTATGCTGAGTGAAATAAGCCAAGTAGAGAAAGTCAAGTATCACACGGTTTCACTTACTTGTGGTGCATAAGGGGTAATATAGAGGACAGTAGGAGAAGGAAAGGAAATGGGAAGTGGGGTAAATCAGAGAGGGAGATGGGCATGAGAGACTTTGGACTCAGAAACAAGCTGAGGAACTTGGAGGGAGGGGGTAGGGGGATAGGAGGGCCTGGTGGTGGGTACTGAGGGCACCTATTGCATGGAGCACTGGGTGTGGGGCATAAACAACGAATCTTGGAACACTGAAAAAATAAAATTATTATTATTATATAAAAAAAGTAATGTCTTTTTTTTTAAGTAATGTCTTAAACTGCAGTGTTAGCGTTAGGCAAAACACAGAGAAGCAAGTGCTGTTTGCAGGGTGTGAGAGCCCCCGTCTTCCAGGGCCCAGTCCACACTGTATTCGTCTAGGGGCCTCACATCTGAGTCTGTGGGGGGGGCACTAGCTGGGCCCCTAATAGGACCAAGCTCCAAAGGTATGCAGTGGCAGGTCCCCTGCCCTCAAACACCCCAATCTTTTTTCTTTTTTAAAGAATTTATTTATTTATTTTAAGGAGAGAGAGAGTGGGGGGGGAGAAGCAGAGAGAGAGAGGGACAAGTAGACTCCACTGAGGGCAGAGCCTGATGTGGGGCTCCATTTCATGACCCTGAGATTGTGACCTGAGCTGAGTCAGACGCTTAGCTGATTGAGCCCCAGACATCCGAGCCCCAGGCTTACAAAGGAATTACCGTTACCTGTTTCTTATTACTCTCGCAGAGATGTTCTCTGTGTATATGAACTTAAGAGCCAGTGAGCAGAGGTTAACAATTTATGTCTTAGGCTGTTTTCACCGACAGTATATCTTGGTGATGTCAATACCTGGAGAGTTGCCTCATTCTTTTGAATGATCGTGTCATACACATAAAACAAATGCTCCTTAATGGGTTGACTTGTTCCCCACTGGCTGTTGTTTGAATACTTTGAGTCTTTCTTATAAGTAATGCTATAATGAACATCCTCGAATGTGCATGTTTTGCGTACACATATAAGAGTGTAGGTATAAGTTAAAAATCTTAGAGGTAGAATTTCTGGATCAAAGGGAGTGTACATTCACATTTTTTTTTTTAAGATTTTATTTGACAGAGAGAAACACAGCAGAGAGGGAACACAAGCAGGGGGAGTGAGAGAGAGAGAAGCAGGCTTCCCGCCGATCAGGGAGCCTGATGTGGGACTCCATCCCTGGTCTCCTGGATCATGACCTGAGCCGAAGGCAGTCGCTTAACCAACTGAGCCACCCAGGCGCCCTACATTCACGTTTTAACTGAAATGATCGCATCACTCTCCATGGCAGCTGTACCGCCTTGCACACCCACTCACAGTGTAAATGCCTCTTTTCCCACAGCTTCACCAGCATAGTGTGTTATCAAACCCTTTGATCCTTGCCAATCCAATAAATGAAAACTGGTATACCTTTGTAGTGTAAATTTTCATTCCTCTTGTTTTGAATGCACTTACTTGCCTGGGGGTATGTGTTGTTCCTGGTTGGATTTTCTCAGTATTTTCCTTTCTGGTAAGACTCTGTTTCCCTGTTTTTTAGCTATGTGAACAATTGTGTTCTTATCTATTTTCGTATCGCACTGGTGTTCTGGAGCTTTATTCCCCAAAGCAATAAGATTAAGAAGGAACATAGCACATGTGTAATAGGGCCAGTAATGGTATACTATTTCAAAACTTGATATAGCCTTTGGAAATAGTATATGTAATCGGGAGTCTTACCAGCATTGTTTGATCTTCACGCAAAGACACAGATGCCAGAGTCTGAGAAACTATAGCATGAATGTAGGAAAAATGTCACCTGAGCTGAACACCCAGGTCAGAGGGAGGGAGGGAGGTCAGAATGGATCTTCAGATTTTCATAGTTAGTTCTTGGTTAGTCCCCGCAAGGAAGACATGGTCAGACCTGGGTAAAGCAAAAGTCGTTTTGTCTTTTTCACTTGGGTATGATCCGGCCGTCCCTACAGTCGCCCTACTCATGCTGTCCCTGGAAGGCCCTGGGCTCTTATCTTCAGTCAAGGCTGCAGGACTGAAGGGAAGGAGACCCCCAGGCCCCGGGAGTAGCACCTGCGGGGAGCAGCGGCTGTGGGAGAGAAGCCGCCGAGGCCGCCCGGCACTGGCTGAAGTGCCCGTCGGCCTGAGAGCCGCCTGTGTTTTTGTAGCCGCCGTCGGGTTCCTGGCCGTGTCCAGTGTCATCACCATGTCCGCCCCCTTCTTCCTGGGGAAGATCATCGATGTCATTTACACAAGCCCGCCCGTGGACTACAGCCATGACCTGACCCACCTGTGCCTGGCGCTCAGCGGCGTGTTCCTGGGTGGCGCTGCGGCCAACGCTGTTCGTGTCTACCTCATGCAGACCGCAGGTACAAGGGCCCTTGCCTGCGCCAGCCGGGCACGAGCGGGCGTCCCACGGGGCTCCGTGCGGTCAGGGGGTTATCTGCGCCCCAGTCCCCCTCCGCCGGGCCGCCGGGCACTCTTTTCCTACCAGCAGGTGCAGCCGGCCAGAGCCCCACGGCTGGCCAGTTGTTGGAGCTACGGATTGTTTTAGATCGAGCACTCTCTCTCTGAAGTGGGGGGAGTAGCCCGTCTCACCGGAGCTTGGCAGACGTGGCCAGGGTCCGGAGGCTGGGGTTGTGCACCTGCTCCAGGGAACCTGGAAACCTTCCCGGCCCCGTGTCTGTGCTTCCCCTGCAGTAGGTACTGGGGCGACGGCGTCTTACAGGACTTCCAGGGGAGGCCCGCTTGCTAACAGGCGGGCGCTACCCAATAATCCCAGAGCCGCTCCCCACTACCTAGCTAACGAAAGGCTCCGCAGGTGATTAACCCGTGCTTGCCATTTGAAAGCTCAATACAGAACAGGGTTGCCAAGGAGGAACACGATTAGCTTGTGAGAAGTTAATGCGGTGAAGCTTATTTGTAAATCATCCTTCTTAACCGTCTCTGGGAGACACCGCCCCTTATCCCTGTATGCCGCCTCCACGTGCGCGGTCCGCGTGCGGTTACTAAGAGAAGCCCGGGGTTGTTCCGCCGCCTGCCCGCCGCGATGCCACGCTCGGCTGAGGCCCTGCCCGGCGGGGGTGCAGGCCCCAGACCTGGCTCGGGGGCAGCGGGGCAGGCCGCTGCCTGTCGGGGGGCTGCACCTGAGCCGGCGCCATTCCTCTTTGCTTTTGCAGGCCAGCGCATTGTGAACAGGCTGCGAACTTCGCTCTTCTCCTCCGTTCTGCGGCAAGAGGTTGCTTTCTTTGACAAGACCCGCACCGGAGAACTGATTAACCGGCTCTCCGCAGACACCGCACTGCTCGGGCGCTCGGTGACCGAAAACCTCTCGGATGGGCTCAGGGCTGGGGCCCAGGCTTCTGTTGGCGTTGGCATGATGGTATGTTGGCCTGGCTGTGCGGTACCTTCTAGAAAGGCCTTTGGCTTGTCCCAGGCCTCAGTCATGGGCAGAGCTCAAGTGGAGTTGCTGTCATCACCCTGTGAACCCCTTGGCCAAGAGCGCCGTCACAGAGGCCGCAGGGAGGCGGAGGTGGCTCCTTCCTGTGTGGCCCCTGCAACCTCCCTTTCCCCAGCAGGGCTCATCTGGAGAATGGTCCGTTACATTTAGAAAAGGTTACGTTATTGCCTGGGTTTTCTAAGAATGCGCAAGAATGTTGCAGAGAAGAGCAGCAGGTGGAAGGAGCCGTTTGGGTGTCAAGCACTGGGTTAGAGGGAAGACTGTCAGTGACACTCTCGCCCTGCCCCCAGAGAAGGCAGTGTCACCTCGACAAGACCCAGGGATAATTTTCTTTCCTCTTCTTGTAAAAGGAGGGTGAGTTCCATCCTTCTGTACACAGACGTAATCTATTCTCCCCTGAAGTGAGCTCTCTCTACCCGCACAGCCTCTGTCCTGCCTTCACTGGATGGCTCGAGCGCTCTCCTGTCTGTCTCTTTGCCTCCTTTGAAAACCATGTTTCCCTCCAGACCTGGGCTGCTGGCCAGTGGAAATCATGTCAGCCACATAGGTAATTGTAAAATTTTTAGTAGCCACATTTTAAAAAGCAAAAGAAAGATGAGATGAGATAAACTACAGTTTTACTTACCCTATATAGACAAAGTTTCAGTTCAACATGTAATTTATATAAAAATTATTATTATTATTTTTAAAGATTTTATTTATTTGACAGAGAGAAACACAGCCAGAGAGGGAACACAAGCAGGGGGAGTGAGAGAGGGAGAAGCAGGCAGCCCGATGTGGGGCTAGATCCTGGGTCTCCAGGATCATGACCTGAGCCGAAGGCAGTCGCTTAACCAACTGAGCCACCCAGGCGCCCCCTATATAAAAATTATTAATCTGATATTTAGCATTATTTTTTCATATTAAGATTTCAAAATCTACTGTGTCTTTTATACTTAGGGAACATCTCAATCTGGATACTAAATTTTCATTGGAAGGTTTCATCTGCATTTACAGTTATAAAATTTGCCGTTGAAAAAGTGGATTGATGTACCAGGTTTTCCAGACATACCTAAAACTTTACCAATAACTGAACAGAAATAGAATATTCCTTTTTAAGTTTGAATTTTAATTAAAACTAAACAAACTTAGGAATGCAGTTTCGCAGTCACACTAGCTGCCTCTGAAGTGCTCAGTAGCTCTGAGATGCTCTCGCTGTAAGCAGGGCAGTTACAGAGCCCTAGAAAGAGGACTGTCATCAGCCATCTCCCAAGTGGAATGGCTCAGGCTTCCGTCCTCTTTGCTTCCATGTAGCGCTCGATCGCGACCAGAAGGCACGTGTTGCAGACTGAGCTGGTACGATCGGATTAGGGAATGGAAAACTGCTTTGAAATCCCATGTTTTCCCAGCTGGGAGAAGCCAAGCTCTGGAAGAAGCCCTGTCCTGCACTAAAGCACCATTTCTAAACATTGAAAAATCTGGGGCTCGGGAAGGGCTGGGAAGCTTTTTTTGTAACAGTTTCGGACACTTCAGTGACGTCTGATGGTCCATCAGAGGTGGCCTTAGTCTGCTCAGGCTGTAGTAACAGAGAACCTCAGAGTGGGGGCTTAACCCACAGAGATTTATTCCTACAGTTCTAGAGGTCGGAGTCCAAGGTCAAGGGACTGGCGAGGTTGGTTCCTTGTGAGGCGGCTTCCCTGGGGTTTAGGGGCTGCCGTCTTGCCACGTGCTCCCACGGCCTTTCCTCAGTGCCTATGGAGTATAGCTCCTGTGGGCTCTCTTCTTGTAAGGACACTGATCCTATCAGGGCCCCACCCTCATGATCTCATTTCATCTTAGTTACTTCCTTAGCCCGCCCCACGCGGCTCCACATACAGCCCCCCTGGGGTTAAGGCTTCAGCATTTGACTTCTGGGGGGACACATGCAGCCCATACAGGGCCTCCTGAGGTGGCATCGCCCGGAACCTGGTCTTCAGCCCTGTTCTTCGTTTCTCACAAGCTCCCTGGAGATGATTTAGGAGTGGCCTGCTCATAGGAACCTCATGATGTCGATGCCGTACTGCAGGTTTCATAATTTACATTGTGGGATTTTCCTTCTTACATTAGTATGTGTGTTCCTGCTATTCTAACCTCCTTTTTGGTGACAGGGCCCCTTCAGAAGGTTCCTGCTGGGCGTGGAAGCAGAGCACGGAGAGGCGGCTGTGGTTCTGAGACAGTCCACAAGGGGATTTTGACACCATCCCTGCCCGCCCCCAGGACAGCCCAGAGCAGAGGGTTTGCTTGAGCTCCCTTGTGGCCCCAGCCCCAGGACCATCAGGCCTGCCCTGATCGAGTCACTGCCCCTGAGCGTGTCCTGCTGACTGCATGGCTTGTCTGTGGGTGGGGGGGACTCACTCCATAAACCGACGGCACCAGTCCAGTTCCTGCGTCAAGGCCTGTGCGCACTTGCTCTTCCAAGACCCTGTCACACTGAGATTGTCCTCTCTGTCCCTCTCTGTCCCTCTCTCACCCATTTGCTCTCTAGCTCTCCCCTTGGATAAAAGCCCGCGTGGGTCCGTTATCTTCCCGGTGCCTGAGCGGCGTGTGCTATGTGTGGGCATTCGGCAACGAGCCGTCCAGCGCCTAGATGACTGGGCGATCGGTTGATCCATCAATTACTGTGCATTCAGTGTGCAGTTCCCTCAGCTCGCGGAGAAAGCCTTAGGCTGATGATAGGACTTCCCATGCAAGTGAGATTTGGCAGACTTAACAACTTGTTGACAAGATGCTAGTGCCATTTAAAATCCAGTCACCAAACTGCAGGGTTGATAGGAAAACCCACTGTGTTGTTTCTATAGAAGTTGATTACTTCCTTTTTGAGCAGCTCCAGTTGGTAGAAACTCCTTCTGTTGCGTTCACACCCATCCTGGTGAGACATCATTCCTCTGAGCTGTGGAGCGGCTCTAACTCTTCTTCCACGTGTTAGTTACGGCCTCCTGCTGAGAGTCCCCTCTCGTCTGTCGTTCAGTCTGGGTGTTCGTGGTGTCTGCCATCTTGGTCCTTCCGACGAGACGTATTGCTTTAGTTGTTCAGGGCCTTCGAGGGGGTCCAGACTCAAATACAGCATCCCGATGTGGCCTGGTCAGCGTGGGGAGCGTGGGCCTCCTTCTGCTCCTCCTGTCCTGCCTGACCGTCCCTGGTGGCACAGCACGGTCAGCTGTACACAGCACTGGAGGGTCATTCCCGTCCTTTCTTCAGCAGCTTTGCTGGCGTACTAACTTCTCGTGGAGTTTTATGAACATGGAAGATGTCTGGAAAGTTCCCCCACAGCAGGAAGTACAACGCTGAGACAGCACCTTCCAACCTGCCCATTAATCTAAACACACACACATACACCTGTAGTAGGTGACGAGAATGTCTTGCTACTCTGTGTAACAAATACTTTGGCTTTTGTTTTTGACAGTTTTTTGTCTCACCAAATCTGGCCACTTTTGTTTTGAGTGTGGTGCCTCCAATATCCATCCTTGCCGTGATTTACGGACGTTATCTACGGAAACTTACCAAAGTGACCCAGGATTCTCTGGCACAAGCCACTCAGGTAAAGGCCGCTGCCCTGTGTGGTCTTCACCGGAATGAGTCAGAGCCGCGGGGCTGGGGGCACACGCTAAGGGAGGTACACCCTAAGGGAGGTACCTAGGCTTTTCAAAAACGTACTTACTTTTCTTTAAGTTAGCCCTTAGGATCCTAGGAACCTAAAATACTCTGCCTTCTAGACCAGATTACTGCCCACACCTTGGAGTAGATCCCACTGACTGAGCACCGTACGAACTCCTTAGTTTTTTCTACAATCACTCTTTCCTATAGGATGGAAAAGCTAATTATATTTTGAAAGTAGTTTCTGCATGACACACTGTCCTTTATTAATAATAAGTGAACCCTTGCAATGCTATCCAATACTTTATCTTTTAAAAATTAAGAATAACTTAAATTTTCATGTTACAAAAACCATGCGTGTTTGTAATTGAAAACTTGAAAATATAAAGAGGGAAAATAACATGGACAACCCTGTCTCTCAGAATGAACGTATTAACATCTTAGAGTCTGTCCTTTTTATCTATCTATTTTCTCCCCATAAAAACATATGTCAATATCTATTAGCCCTCCTGTTTGTCTTTCTATCTACATACATATGGTGTTTGTTTATATAGGTAAATATTTGTTTCCAAAAATAGGATTGCTCTTATACTCTGCTTTGTAACCTATTTTTGACTTAGTCATGTATCATGAGCAGCTTTCTATTGATAGTGTCTTAAAAATGAGAGTCCTGGGTGCCTGGGTGGCTCAGTGGGTTAAAGCCTCTGCCTTCGGCTCAGGTCATGATCTCAGGGTCCCGGGATCAAGCCCCACATCGGGCTCTCTGCTCAGCGGGGAGCCTGCTTCCTCCTCTCTCTCTGCCTGCCTCTCTGCCTGCTTGTGATCTGTCAAATAAAGAAATAAAATCTTTAAAAAAAATGAGAGCCCTATTTTAACTTGCCTGTAGAAATCTTTTTTTTTTTTTTAAGATTTTATTTATTTATTTGACAGAGAGAAACACAGCGAGAGAGGGAACACAAGCAGGGGGAGTGAGAGAGGGAGAAGCAGGCTTCCCGCTGAGCAGGGAGCCCGATGTGGGGCTCGATCCCAGGTCTGCAGGATCAGACCTGAGCTGAAGGCAGTCGCCCAATCAACTGAGCCACCCAGGCGCCCCCAACTTGCCTGTAGAAATCTTGAAATGCGACTTTCCTCTCCCTGCAATGTATTTGTTATTCTCCCAGCTAGCCGAGGAACGTATTGGAAATATAAGAACTGTTCGAGCTTTTGGGCAAGAAATGACTGAAATAGAGAAATACGCCAACAAAATGGACCACGTGATGCAGCTAACAAGGAAAGAGGCGTTTGCTCGGGCTTTCTTCTTTGGAGCAGTAAGTGGATCATCTGAAAAGAGTGCCAAAGGTGGATTTCTGGTGGAAAAACATGTTTATTCTGTGAATTTGCCGTGGATAGAAAATAATTGTGTTCTACTTCAAGGCTAGGTGTGAACACTTATAAACTATTTCTGTGAAAGAAGAGGAAAGCCGCTACATGGGACAGAAGCTGTGGGTGAGGGGACCCACACAGCGTGGGGTCAGGCTCCCAGTGTGGTCCAGACCGCCTGCGTCCGCGTCGCGTGGGAACTGGCTGGCCGTGCACATCCTCGGCTTCACTCCGGACCTACGAATCGGAAACTCTGGGGCGGGGGCCGGCAGTCCGTTTGACACAGGCCTCCGGGCCATTCTGATGCAGGCCGTCTGAGACCCACTGGGGAATAACCAAAGTCCCCGTGAGGGGAAAGCCATAGCATGTGCAAATGGGAAAGGACTTCAGGTGATTCAGCCCTGGTCATGATTTAGGGACACAGAGGAAGGAGTAGCCCAAATAAGGCAGCATTGACCTAACAACGCTCAAGGCAGATCAAAGAGACTGGCCTCCAGCTGCTGACCCAGCTTTGCTTGGGGTGTCTCATGAGAAGAGAGAAACACACATAGTAGCTCTGTATTTGTCTCCTCCTTATGGAGGGAGTTCTTCATACTGTTTTTTTCCTTTGCAAACTGAATAGATTGAGTAAAATAGGAATCAGATGGGTATCTTAGCTTCTAGGTTTTCATGTTGATGACATTGTTTCCTTCAACACTGCCATATTTCAGAAGTATTTTTTTGTTTGAGATTCACACGAAAACTTACTATTTGGAAAAATCTTGTTGTAATAGTTAGAAAAAGAAATTGTAGGCCATGTTAATTCCTTGTAGAATTTAGGTCTCTGGTCCCACCTGACGTCTCTGTTTTCTTCCTTGACAGACAGGGCTCTCCGGGAACCTGATCGTGCTTTCTGTCCTGTACAAAGGAGGGCTGCTGATGGGCAGTGCCCACATGACCGTGGGTGAACTCTCGTCCTTCCTAATGTATGCTTTCTGGGTTGGAATAAGCGTCGGAGGTAAATCATTTAAATAGGTTTGGGAGTTACAGATTAAAAATCAGGTTATTGTTTCTGAAATAAAAATTTAACTTTCCCATTACACCACCTCTCGTCGGTTAACTTCCAACTGAAAAAATATTTCCTGAATGTTAGTCCAACTTGACACTGAAAGAAGAAGGAAAGATATGCAGGTGACCCTGTGCAGGTGGGCAGCTCCTTGGCTGGGAGGTTGAGGGTTTTCACAGCCCTCTTGCGGCTCTCTGAGCTCAGGGTCGCACTGGAGCCGTATTTTCCGACTTGCATGTTAAGGCAGTTTGTTTGCTCTGGCCCTGGAAGGTGGGGAGCAGGAAGGACGGTGCTGAACAGGTGTGCCCACAAACACTCTGTCCTATGGTAGCGGTAGTGTCATGACTGACATCACGGGGGAATATAATTCCTCTTGTATGAAGTCAGCCCCGTTCGGAACTGCTGAGCGATCAGAAAGTGCAGATTAGAAAGTGCGTGTAACACAGTTGCTTGCTTTTGTCGGGCGTCTCGGAGTTGAGCTTGTGTTGTCCATTCCTGGCCAAAGGGAAGAAGGTCCGTGGTGGCCCGTGTGCCGTCTGCGAGGTTTCTTTTCTGTCTCTCTCCAGCAGGCCCAGCCAACAGGGGCAAGTGATTTCCTGCTTTCTGTTTCCTTTTTTTGAATACTCAGACGAAAAGGTTAGATAAACAGCTTGAGGTCTGGTCAATGGAACTCTGGTATCCCAGAGTTCGACCCGAGATTTTTATTTTCAGGGTTTAAAGGCTTTTCCTTAGACATCTGCAGGCAAGTGAGGGTATTTTCTGAACCGAGATTTCCAGAGATTCCTGAAAACAGCATTTTAGTTCTGCTGGCTTCTCTTAAGGAAAGACCTGATTAGGACGGTCCAGGGTGCCGAGTGACTTGGAGGTGAGGGGGTCAGTTCAGGAGGGCCCAGTGGCGTGCTGTGGCTCTCCTTCCCACCCCTGGGTTGAGCCCACTGGGCTGCAGGGCCTCACACCTGCACGGTCATGGCCCCTCCGGTGCCCGGCCTGCCGGGAGGGGATCTCCCCCCCACCACGGCCCCTCCGTGTGGCCTTTCCGTTCACGTTCCACGCCTGACCAGTCAGCTTTCCCAGCCTCCCCTGATCTTACGTTTTCTGCCACAAGCCGACTTGATCTTTCTCAGTCCCTCTGCTCCTCCCACCCTCTTTTATCCAGAGCACTTGGCCTGACAGAAACCGTGTCTGTTTTGATGTGCTCATTGCCTTACTGTTTGTCCTGACAAGTTCACAGCTGTGTCTCGCACAGAAGTAGGTTAGACACACAGTTCCCGTCTGCCGGGAGTCAGCCACCTCCTTCGTCACCTCCCTCGTCACCGGAGCTGCTGCTGAGGCTTTGTCTGTGCTCCAGGTTTGGGGGTCGCTTGGCCTTCGGAGCGGCAGACAGTCCCCCATCTCTGGTCGCTGTCTTGTATGATCCCCGTCGTTCGGTGATGGAGGGGGGCGAAGAGGTACGGCCAGATGAGGAGGGGTTGTTAGCACACGGTCCCCCCGCATTACAACCCAGACAGGTAGGTAAGGCTACAGGAACTTAATTCAAGAAGCTGAGTTAGATTTTAAGTGTTTCTGCAAAGCTCATTCTTCAAAAATTGCATAATGAATCTGCAAGCAATATATCCTACTTTATTTATTAAATAAATAAGAATTTTTAGACATTGTTTTCTGCTTAGAACCGCGTGCTGAAAAGTTCTGCTTGGCCTTCTCTGCCAAGAGAGGATCGGAGTGCTGTTTGAAGGAAGGCGTGCTGCTTTGTTTTGCACCGGAGAATGCTCACATCTTCCTGCGGAACCCCGATATCTTGTTTCTGATTTATCTTTATTGAGGTGAAGTTCACATGAAATTTACCATTTTAAAGTTTAGTGGTATTTCATACATGCACAGCATTGGCCGACCAGCCCCTCACCTCAGTTCCAAAATATCTCCATCACCTCACCGGGAAATCCTGTACCCACGAAGCGGTCTGTTCCGGATCCCTCCTTCCCTCACCCCTGGCAGCCCCAGCTTGCATCTTCATGTGTTTACCTGAGTTCCTATAAGTGGAGTCACGTAACACGTGGCCGGTATGTTTGGCTTCTCCCATGTGGCATCACGTTTTCAGAGTTGGCGCACACCGCAGCTTGGGCTGACCCTAGTACTCCATGGTCCGGCCACACCGCCGCTCGTCTATCGGGGCCATTTTGTTCGGTTGTTCTTACCTTCCAGAGGCTGCACTCTACTGTGCTGAACTCCCTCCGATTCCCTCCTTCCTTTCTTCCTTCCTTCCTTCCCTCCTTCCTTCCTTCCTTCTCTCCTTCCCTCCCTCCCTCCTTCCTTCCTTTCTTCCCTCCCTCCCTCCGATTCCTTCCTTCCTTCCTTCCCTCCTTCCTTCTTTCCTTCCTTCCTTCTCTCCCTCCCTCCCTCCCTCCCTCTCTCCTTCCTTCCTTCCCTCCTTCCTTCCTTCCTTTTTTTTATTAATAGATTTTTTTAAGAGGAATTTTGGGTTCACAGGAGGATCGAGGGTGAAGTGTGGAGAGTCCGCGGACAGCCCCTGCTTCTGCGTGGGCACAGCCTCGCTCGTCGTCGACGCCCCCACCAGAGTGACCACAAGCCAACACTGACCCGTCCTCATCCCCAAAGCCCATGGTTTATATTATGGTCACTGGTGTTGCATGTTCTGTGGGTTTGGGCATGAATCTGTCACTACAGCCTCGTACAGAAGACCGTCACTGCCCTAACTGCTCTGTGCTCTGCCTCTTCCTCCCATCCCCTTACCCTTCACAACCACTGGTCTTTTTATGGCCTCCGTAGTTTTGCCTTTTCCAGAATGTCATATGGTTCAGATCGGCATCGTTCACGTAGGGAACGGCACTGAGCATTCCTCCAGGTGGTTTCAGGGCTCGATAGCTCAGTTCTTTTTAGCGCTAACTAATGTTCATTGTCTGATGGACCACAGCTTACTTGTCCATATATTGAAGGACTTTTGGTTACGTCCAAGTTTTGGCAATTACAAGTATAGATGCCATAAATCCCCATGTGCAGATTTTCATGTGGATATAAGTCTTCCCCGTCTCTGAGTGAACACAAAGCAGTGAGGTTGCTGGATCATATGGCAAGAGAAGTGTTCCGGGTAAGAAACTGCCCAACTGCCTCCTCATGTGGCTGCACCGTTCTGCGGTCCCACCCGCAGCGCTGACGGCTCCTGATGCTGCCTGTGCCCACCCGCTTTCGCTGTTGTCAGAACTTGGGGTTTCCGTCATTCTGTTAGATGTGCGGTGGTAATTCGCTGTTTCCCTGATGACATACGATGTGGAGCATCTCTATTTTTACATATGCTTTTTTTGTCATCTGTATTTCTTCTTTAGTGAGGTCTTGGGCTTCAGGTCTTTTGCCCATTTTTTAATTGGGTTGTTTTCTTAATGTTGAGTTTTCAGAGTTCTCATATTGTGGATACCTGTCGTTTATCAGATATGTCTTTTACAAATATTTTTTCCCACTCTGTGGCTTGTCTTCTCATTTTCTTGGGAGAGCTCAGTTTCTACTTCTCACGAACTCTAACTTATCAGTTCTTTCTTTCATTGATCATGTGTTTGCTGTTGTATCTCCACGGTCATCACCAAAGCCACGGACAGTGACGATTTCTCCTGTGTTATCTTCTAAGAGTTTATAGTTTTGCTTTTTACATTTAAGTCTATGGTCCATTTTGAGTATTTTTTGAGTATTTTTTGTGAAGGGTGTGAGGTCTGTGTCTAGATTCTTTTTTTTCCTTTTCTTTTTTTTTTTTTTTTTTTGTTGCATGCGGATGTCCAGTAGTTCCAGCACCATTGGTTAAAGACTGTCCTTTCTCTATTGAATTGCCTTTGCTCACTTGTCAACGATTAGTTGACTGTGTTTATCCGGATCTATTTATACCCAGTGGATTTCTAATTTAACCTGAAGACTTTAATCCATTGCATTTTGCACAAGTCTCCACAAAAGCATGCACAAAAATACCTTAGGAAGAATTTCTGAATAGCATTTTTTCAGCATCCTTATGGAGGGAGGGAAAGTGTTACGGATGTATGTTCTTGCAGTTGACATGGCTTAATGCACTTGGAGTTTGTCTGCTTTAAGTCATTGATTCATAGTTCGAAGGTGATTGTAAAAAGAGATTGCTGGAGTATTTAACATTTCCAAATTCCTTTTCAGTTTTTAGCCTAGTAAAAGTTCTATTTGTTTTTTTGTTTTTTTTTTATTAAAATATTTTATTTATTTGACAGAGAGAAACACAGCGGGAGAGGGAACACAGCAGAGGGATTGAGAGAGGGAGAAGCAGGCTTCCCGCCGAGCAGGGAGCCTGATGTGGGGCTCGATCCTGGGTCTCCAGGATCATGACCTGAGCTGAAGGCAGTTGCTTAACCAACTGAGCCACCCAGGTGCCCCAAAGTTCTATTTGTTGAGTGACTGAAAAGGGAGTTCTATTTGTTTTGTGGATATGAATTTAAAATGAATATTTAGCTGTTTTATATTCCTTTTAAGTATTGTATTTTATTTATATTTATGTTTTTTGACTAGGTAGATTTTCTCTGTGACATTGTGGTTTTGATTCAGTGGTTGATTACTATGGATATATATGCATTTGTAAATTCCCAATTAAACATTTAATCTTATTAGAAATCAGTCAGATTGGAGGACAAGCTCAGGGCAAACAAAGATATGAGACAGGGAATTTGAATATGGTAATTGCCTCAAATACTTTTTTGAAAGTCAACAGATTTTATATCTAAAGCAAGTTATTGTTACTGTTTGCAGAGGGCTGGGAGTAGCAGGTGGTCATTTCCTGGCGTTGGTGATGGATATGTCTGCTTCTTGTCCTCAGGTCTGAGCTCTTTCTACTCGGAGCTGATGAAGGGGCTTGGTGCCGGGGGACGCCTCTGGGAGCTCCTTGAGCGAGAGCCTGAGCTGCCTTTTAATGGTGGGTCTCTCAGGAGTTTGTTCTTTCCTGGGATTAAACAAACGTGTCTTTGGACGGTAGACCACCTCCTTGCTCTGCCTGCAGAGGAGGAGCATGGCATGGATGTCATTCATCCCTGCCACACAGCAGAGAAGGGTGGTCAGAGGGGCGGCGGTGAGAGAGGAAGCATGGGGCCAGGCACTGCTGCTGGACACAGGATGGCCCTGGACGTGGGGGGCTGACCACGCAGTGTGCCGTCCCTGCGGGTGACTCATTACCACCAACAGCAGGAAGGAAACGAGGACCGCCCAGGGTTGCAAATAGGAGGGGCCCTGGCCAGTCCACCAGATTGGTCTTGTGTAGTGATTCTGATGTTTGGGTGGGGGGAGGGTGGGGGGAAAGGAAGACTGATCACATATATAAAAGCCTCTGGGTTTCTTGGCTTTGGGTAGTGGGCTGGGGGCTCCTTTCCTGGGAGCTAGTGGGAGAGCTGTGTGGCCCGGAGCGGAAACCGTTCCTCACTCCCTGACTCCCAGAGCATTGTTGCGTATCCCCAGATCATGAGCCGAAAGCCCAGCACTCTCCAGTGTGACAGGCTGGAGGGAGTAAACACGGCGGTTCTCCCACATCATTAGCAGGGTAGCACCAGGCTGCAGCTGTTGCTAAGACCCACCGATTTACCGTCGGTCTCTCAAACATTTATTTAGAGGAGATAAGACGAACCCCGGGCCTAGGGACCTATAGAGCCAGTGGCACAGAGGAAAGGCAGCGAGTTGGAAACCAGTCTGCTCCACAGGTGAAAACTCGCTGCACTGCCTGGTGGCTGGGGCAGGTGGTTGTCTCCAAGAGGCAGGTCCTGTGGTCTCGGGCCTGGCGGGGTGGGTGCACAGCAGGCTCAGGGGCAGCATTAGACGCAGGCCCAGGGAGAGCTCATAGCACAGGCGAGTACTGGGGCTGGGCGGCCGCCGCCTGTACCCAGGCCAGCAGGAGCACGAGCTCTGTCGGTTTCATGCTTGCGGAAGTAACTCACACTCCGTCCTGTTTCAGAAGGGGTCGTCTTAAGCCAGGAGAGCTTCCAGGGCGCTCTGGAGTTTAGGGATGTGCACTTCACCTATCCGGCTCGCCCAGAGGTGCCCGTATTCCAGGGCTTCAGCCTCTCTATCCCGTCAGCATCCGTCACGGCGCTGGTTGGCCCAAGCGGTTCTGGGAAATCCACGGTGGTGTCCCTCCTGCTGAGGCTGTATGACCCCGTTTCCGGTGAGTGCGTCGTCACATGGGGGGGCCCTCCAGAGCCCGTCTGCTCTCGTGTTCTGGCGGAGGACCAAAGGACGCAGAGACCTGTAGTGTGAGATTTGTTCCCTGGAAATAAATCCCTTATATAAAGATGTCACATTGAAGAGGATAGAGAAGGCCTGTCAGGCAGTTTGTAGGGTTCATGTCTGTCCTCTTGGAGTCCCGAGTGACTTCCTGAAGTCTACTGCCTCATCGCCCATGCTGGTGTTCCCTTCTGACGCTCCCTGTCCCGGGAGAGGGTGGGCAAGGCTGCTCTGCAGCTCCAAGAAGGTGCCCTGTGCGGAGGAAGTGCCGCTGTGTGCCCGCCGCTCGGCTGGTGACACTTCTGCCCGTGCCCTGCCCTGCGCTGGCGGGCGTGGGGACGGCGGTCTCCTGTTCGTGACTGCTTCATGGAAGCTATCCGGAGGTAGTAGGGATTTTCTTAGTGGATTTTTCTTGTTCTGCTTTTTATTTTTGACTGGATTATAGCACCTTTTAAAGGAAAGCACATGTTATTTTATTTCTTTACATCATTTGTTAATTAAGATGTAATTGACATACACATTATATTAGTTTCAGGTGTGCAACGTGATTTGATGTGTGTGTGTACGGTGAAATGTCTAATTAGCATCCATCACTGCACATGAAGTTTATATCCTTCTCTATATCAGAGCCTGGAGTAGATAGCCCATGTTAATGGGTTTGATTTTGGACTGAGAAAACAACAATGTTTCTCAGCAAAAAGGCAACTCTTAGTAAAAATCATATCATTCGTTTAAAATCAGTCTGTCTTGTGATCTTTGTATCTTTTTATGTGTGCTTTTCCGTTAAGACCCAGAGAGACCTGGTCATGTGCCAGGTAATTATTTGACTTCGAGACCCTGAGCCCCGGAATCACCAGCGGTGTTAAAATGGGGGACAGTTTGCCTCTGGAATCCCTGTTTTGATTCACTCCACTTGCTATAAAATTCTGAATTTAGAAAAATCCTAGTTAGATGGATGCAAAGCAAGTCAAAATTTGAAGCCTCTGGTTTCCTCATCACGGTGAACAGATCAAGGAGAAAAGAGACCAGACATGAATCCCAGCCTTGCGGAGTCTCTACAACGCTTGTACTGTTTAAGTCAGGGACCTCCAGTTTCTGCTAGTTTGTGAAAGTTTGCAGCTGGCTTGTGCGATCCCACACCACTGAGAGGAAGAACGGTGCTTTAGTCACTGTCGTCACCATCCCCAAGCATGACTGAGTTCCCTCCGTGGTGTAGAACTAATTCTGTTAGCTAGGGTCACAGAATCACATCTGATTCTTGAAAAGCTCTCCTATGATAGTCAGATTTGTGGTTGCGGATAACGATTCTCCTCCAACTGCTTGTATGCAGGAAGGGCTATTTTAAGGAGTAATAAAAGAGCTAAAAAAAAAAATCACTGTCAGGATTGAATTTCCAGGACACTTCTCAAAGCTCCACCGCAGACGCAGGCCTGCTTGCTGATGCGATGTGGTGAGGAAGCGCCAGAGTTAGGCCGCCGGTGCCGCCCGCCCCCTCCCTCTGAGCTAGGCCACCCCTTGCCGCCCGCCCCCTCCCGCTAACTCGCTCCCGGGTCAGTTTTGCACGGTGACTCTTCTGGGGGGCCCGAGTCACTCCGGAAGGGAAGTCAGTCACTGCAACAGAGTGAGTCAGTGGACGGGCTAGTGGATGGGCCAGTCAGCTGACCATCGCAGGGAGATGGTAGATGGGGGATTTCTGTGAAATAGGTTAATTTTAGATTGTTGGGAGATTTTGAACATACTTTTAATCTTTACAAGAACTGAATGTGGAATTTTCCCACCGGATCCTTTCTGTGTTTACTTAGTCATTGGCCCGTGACACTGCATGACTTTCCTCTCCTCTCTACAAGGAACAATCAGTCTCGATGGCCATGACATCCGTCGGCTTAATCCGGTGTGGCTGAGATCCAGGATTGGGACAGTGAGTCAGGTAAAAAGAGAGGTTTCTATTTTTATTACACTGTCTTTTAAATCTGCTTTTATTATGCTTTTTCCTTAGACTTAAACCTCTCAAAAGAGAAGGAGGAATGGAAGTTCTCCAGATATGCCAAACTAATCTCGTAAATAGTGCTGTATCCTGAAGACCTTAAACACTGGGACCAGTTGAAAGGAACTTTGCATCCAAAGCGGGAACTGGGATAACTCTGTAATGCGGGCAGTTCAGAGGATGGGGAGGAAGTGATAGAACCTTTTAGCTTTTACTGACTCTTCACGATTCCCATTCTCATCACTGGCCAGTGTCTACTGTTTTACATGAGGGATTTCAGACATAAGCAAGCAAAGAGCCAGGGTCTCCTTGCAGAGAGCTTGCCGGTTTCAAGGCAGAATGTTAGTGTCATATGGTCACTGTAATGAGGCTGTTTTCATGAGACCCTTTGGTGCAGGGAAGTTTGGACACAGCTGTTTATTTCTTTTTATCAGGCTGTGTATGCACACAGCAGGCAGACCTGAGGCTTCCCTCATTTCTGAGCTTCTCCCTCCAGTGAACTTCCCCTCAGACTTCCCCTCGCCCCGCTCCACTAGGTGAGGAGCCGGAGGGGCAGTGATGGGGGCAGCTGGTAGGGTAAGGATAGCCGCAGTGCGTAGTGTTTAGGGATGAGGAAAAGAAGCTAGAGGTTTACTTGCTTTTTTAGGGCTATTACACAGGGTTCTGTTAAAATGTCATCTTCCCACCTGGTTTGTGTATGTTTCAAAAAGTGATGAATAGAGATGGATTCCCCCAGTCTTTAATGGGAAGCACATAGCTGGAAAATACAGATGGACCCGCACCTTCCACACCTGGCAGTTCCTAGGGCGGGAGCTTACGTTCATGCAGTATCTGCTGTGTGCCAGGCATCTGCCTTGGGGTTTCATTTCCTGCAGTAGCTTCATAATATCAATCCTGTTCACGGAAAACCATGGATTTTTAAAAAGTCACCTGGGCGAATTTATGGAGAATGAGGAAGCAGAATCAAAATAGTATAAAGTTGGGTGCCCGGGTGGCTCAGTTGGGTAAGCATCTTGGGAGTGAGCCCCATCAGGCTCTGTACTTGGTGTGGAGTCTGCTCATCCCTCCTACCCCTCTGCTCCTTGCCTCCTCCCGCCCATGTGCACGTGCACGTGTGTGCACTCTCTTGCTCTCGCTCAGATAAATAAATACAGATCCTAAAAGAAATAGTATGAAGTTGACACGTGAAGAATATGGGTCTGAACCCCATGAGCCCACTCATCGCGGCTTTCTACTAGTGTCGTAACGGTATTTTCTCTTCCTTATGATTTCTTAATAATGTTTTCCTTTCTCTAGCTTACTTTATTGTAAGAATACCGTGTAGAATATGTACATAACACCCGAGATATGCGTCACCCAACTGTTTGTGTCATCAGTATGGCTTCCAGTCAGCAGTAGGCTATTAGTGGTTGAGTTTTGAGGGAGTTCAAAAGTTATACTCAGATTTTCAAGGGCATGGAGGCCAGCACACCTAAACCCTCATGCTATTCAGCAGCCGACTGTATTCTTTGAGAGCAATTTAATAATTCCTTAGGTGTAAGTACTGTATTAAGCTTCGCTACATTTCCTAGGTATGTTTGAAGTCTGTTTTGAAATTTGCAGTAAGTGTGTTTTGTTTCCAATTTGCAGGAACCAGTTTTGTTTTCTTGCTCTATTGCTGAGAACATTGCGTACGGTGCAGATGACCCTTCCTTGGTGACTGCTGAGCAGATAGAGAGAGTGGCCGATGTGGCCAATGCAGGGGCTTTCATCCGAAACTTCCCGCAAGGGTTCAACACTGTGGTCGGAGAAAAGGGCGTTCTCCTTTCAGGTACCTTTTGGTTTACTCTTTGGCATCAAAAACTCTGCTCCTAAGAGCTCTGCAGCACTTCGTACAGCAGTATTCGTTTCTAATTAGGCTTTTGCCCTTAGAGTTTATGAGGCTAGCTTTTCTACTTCCTAAAATCTCTTTTCTATGTGGACAGCTCCCCAGTTTTCTTCACTCTCTACCTCAAAGCTGTTCCCAAATTCCTGTGGAGTGTCCCACTGAGTATAAGAAGAGATTTTCTCTCATTTGAGAAAAAAATGTGTTTTGCACCTTGAGACCCTTGGAAATTAAAACAGATACAGGGAGGCGGGAGGCTTTGTTCTGGGAGGCAGGGGCGTGCTCGGCAGCCGAACTGAAGCTGAATCCTGCTCTGGTCCCCACTTTGTACTCACACGTTAAACCGGGGTCCGCAGACTCTCTGTGAAGGGCCCCAGAGTAAATATTGTAGATTTTAGAGCCACATGTGGTTTCTGTCACATATCCTTTGTTGATTTTTTTTAAAACAACCCTTTAAGCGAAATGAGTGAATCAGAGAAAGGCAATTACCATATGCTCTCTCGGATAGGAGGAATTTGAGAGGCAGGGTGGGAGGGTTGTGGGGGAAGGGAGGGAAAAAAATGAAACAAGATGGGACGACGGGGAGGGAGACAGACCATAAGAGACTCTTAATCTTGGGACTCAAAGTGAGGGCTGCTGGGGCGGGAGGGGGACACAGGGGAGGCTGTGTGCTATGGTGAGCGCTGGGAACTGTGTAAGACTGCTGAATCCCGTACCCCTCATGCACATAGTACATTATATGTCAATAAAAAAATAGATACGAAGACCACTCCTAGCTTGGGCGCCGTCTACAGACGGGCGCAGCCGGCCGCGCTGTGTGCTGGGCTCAGCCGCGCCCCCTGGGTGTCAGAGCACATCCCAGGGCAGCGGATTCTGGGCACGGTATTTTCAGGAGGGAGAGAAAAAACTTGTATTCTGTTGCTTTAGAATACAGAAGACCAATGAGTCGACCTGAAGGGAAAGAAAGTGTGGGGTAAACACAGATAATTTTTTCGTTAGAATTACTGACATATGCTCCCTTCCACACCGTGAGCTCTCTGTCCCTGGGAGCGTCCGAGCAGAGGACAGATGCCTCCATGTCAGAGTGAAGGTGGCCAGGTCAGAGCAGAGCAGCCGTCCTTCCCAGCTTGAAAACTGTTTTTTTTTTTTTTTAAGATTTTATTTATTTATTTGACAGAGAGAGAGATCACAAGCAGGCAGAGAGGCAGGCAGAGAGAGAGGAGGAAGCAGGCTCCCCACTGAGCAGAGAGCCCATGGGCCTTGATCCCAGGACCATGACCTGAACCCAAGGCAGAGGCTTTAACCCACTGAGCCACCCAGGAGCCCTATGAGCTGCTTTTAGATGAAGTAATGCAATGTCCAGCAATTACTATTAATAAATATTTCATCTGAGAAAATAAGTGAAAAAGGACTGTTTTTGTCACCAAAAATGTATTGAGTTTTCTAAAATGAAGTAATTCGGGAGGAGTCCTGAGTACTGTTCTCTGAGACCCCACCAGTTGGAACTTGGGAGTCCCGATTCCTGGAGGAAAGGAGAGAGGGTGGTGTGAGGCAAAGATGAGAAAGGGAATTCTCCCAGACATTCTCCTGCCTACGTCTGTCCCATCTGCATTTAGTCCCATAAATTTTAAAAAGTAGGCTTTTGTGCTATCGTCTGTCTCAGCTATGACCAACTGGAAGAAGCTGTCTTCAGTTTGTCGCTGAGCTTATCAGAAAAGCGTGTCACCAAGAACTCAGCAGGTGACTCTAGATAGTCATATATAGATATATGCAGCTGACTATGCTGACTATGCGGAATTGTTGTGAAGTTTACAAAGTGTATATATCGCTGTTGTCAGGTGGGCAGAAACAACGGATCGCAATAGCCCGGGCTCTGCTGAAGGTAAGCTTGAAGCCACTTGGCCGGAGCTTTTTTATTATTATTCTTACTTAGGGACCTGATAATTTGTGATTTGGCATTCTTCTTCCTTTTGTTTTGGAGGGGGAGGGTAGATATACGGTTGACTGTTCCAGTGAAAGGAGAGTCGGGAGTCCCGGAGTGCATGCTGTTCCAAGTGAACAAGTATTTGTTCGGTATTAGGGGCCCAGAACTGTGCTGGGTCGTTGGAGGGAGAAGAGTCTAACACATGGGCCTTCCGTGAAGAAGTGTGTGGTCTAGCAAGCGAAACAGTAGTTCTATAAAAATACCAAAACAATACAAAGATGATTCTTTGTATAGTCTGTAGTCAACTGCTGAACTTCGTATAGACTGGAAACACACAAAACTCCTAAGAGGAGAGGAAAAGCCGTTTTAGCTGAAGGCCCAAGACATTGTAGCTTTTAGGAAATGATAGCCTTTCCCTTTGTTATGTAACTACCTTCCTCAGATTTATAGGTGATTCTTTAAGACAAAACAAAATAAAACAGCTTATTGAAGCATACCGTAAAACTGACCAGTTTTAAATGTGCCCTTCAGTGACTTGTAGGAAGTGTACACTTGTTCAACCATCACAAGTAGAACATTCTAGAATGTTTCTGTCACTCCAGATAGATCCCTTGTACCGACTTGTAGACTTGCCCCACTCCCAGCCCTCATCCCAGGCTGCCACCGGTATACTTTCTGTGTGTCCTGATTTGCCTTTCGGACATGTCAGATAAATGCAATCAGACGAGATATGACCTTTACATCTCACCTCTTTTAGTAGGTGTAATGTTTGCTTGTTTGCTTGTCTCAAGGGGGGAGGGGCAGAGGAAGGGGGAGAGAGAGAATCTTAAGTGGGCCCCACTCCCAGGTTGGAGCCCGATGCAGGGCATGTCTCACGACCTCATCATGACCTGAGCCAAAATCAAGAGTTGGAGGCTTAACTGACCTGAGCCACTCAGACGCAGCCCGAGGATCATGTATTTGAGGTCTGTGCATGATCTGCACCTATCTCAGTCCTTCTTCACTCCTTCCTCTTGCCGAGAGTACCCCTGTGTGGGGGCCCAGCACAACGCGGTCATGCATTTGCCAGTGAGGAACACTGGGGCTGTTTCCAGAAGCACTTTCTGGGGGCGGGCAGTGTAAGCAGCCTCGCAGGCACGGCTAGAGTGCAAGGGGTTAGAGACAGCAGCTGACTCTTACCTCTTCTCAGTTTCATGCGATGCTCCTAACTAAACAACAGGCAGGACCTGGAGAGTCTAGACTCTGCCTCACTCGCTTCAGATCGCCCTCACCCTGCTGGTTGACCGGCCGGCGCCGTAAACCAGTCCAGTGATGCCCACAGGCGGCTCGGGGTCGCCTCCAGGTCCTCCCTTTCCGTGCGTATCTCACGCGCCTTCGCCTGCTTTCCTTTCTGCACCAGCTTTATTGTGATGTGATTCACATCCTCTCCAGTGCTCCCACTTCAAGTGTGCGGCTCAGTGGGCTTCAGCGTGCTCCGAGCTGTGCACCCCTTACCCTCAGTCACTGGTAGGACACTTCTTCACCCCAGGAGGAGATGCTCAAGTCCTTACAGTCACCCACGGGCCCCTGTCTTATTTCTGTTGCCCTCAGCGCCAGGTGAACACTTGCGTACTGTCTCTCTAATGTGTCTGCTCTACACGTCCCACACGGATGGGTCCTGCCCTCTGGGGCACTTTGTGTCTGGCTCCTTTAACGCGGCAGAATGTCTCGAGGTGCATCTACATGGTGTTGTGGATGAGCACTTCATTTCTTGTTATTACCGAGAGTGTGTTTTTATAATAAAATTGTGTTCCTTTTCAAAAGCAAAGAACATTACAAACATATTAACAATTAAAATGTTTTTCTTTTTTCAGAATCCCAAAATTCTTCTCCTAGATGAAGCAACCAGGTGAGCGCATCTTAGCACTGTGTGTGATGGTACAAGCTGAGTTCCTCCTTTACCAAAAACGTACTCTTCTGTACTTGGAAGTGACACAGCTGAAAATGCTGCTTCTCCCCCTTCCTCTTGATCGTGAGCAGGAGGCGGTGGACGGGTCAGGTGAGGGAGGGGCCGGTCTTGGTTTAGTCGTCTGCCACGAGGCCCCATCACACTCAGCAGCGGCTGTCCACACCGCTTTCTGCTTCTGTGACAGCAGGTCTTAGAAATCAAGAGCCCCAAGTCTCCTTTCTGCGGTATCTTTATGATATAAGAAGTAGAGGTAGAAGTGTGTATAGTAGAAGCTGCACTTCGGATCGCAGTGGAGATGCGCTGCTGCTCCGGGGCGGCCGGGGTGTAAGAGGAAGCCCGGGAGCCCTTCGTGCGCCCAGACTGACGCTCTCTCCCACGGTTTCTGTTTAAAGTGCCCTGGACGCTGAAAACGAGCACCTTGTGCAGGAAGCTCTCGACCGACTCATGGCGGGGAGAACAGTGCTGATCATCGCCCACCGTCTGTCGACCATCAAGAACGCCAGCATGGTGGCTGTTCTCGACCAAGGAAGGGTCACAGAATGCGGGAAACATGAAGAGCTGCTTGCGAAACCCGATGGCGTATACAGGAAACTAATGAACAAGCAGAGGTTCATTCCAGCCTAGGGGACAGGTGACCGACACCGTGAACATGAGAAAACTTAAGACGTGATATCTATCTGGAAACATACTTCAAGTCATTGAAGATACGCCTATTTTTTCCAAGGGGGGTAAAGTATTGTTTTGTTCGCAAGAGCTTTTTATTCAGAGTTTTAATAATTGTAACTTTCTAAATGTCTATAGCACTGAAATTATTTTCAGGTTTTTTACTTTCTTTTATCCTGGAATACTTTGATGAATATAACATGACACCTCATCTTATTTTTTACCTGCTGTTACAGATTGAAGAAATTGTCAAATGATAACTTTTAAAAGTGGGTTATAAGTAAAAAGCTTACTTGTTTTAGGTCATTTGCCAATCACTCTGTAATTCTCTTGGTAGGATTCTACCTCCAATGTGTCTAATTTTACTATAAGATGAAAATCTTCCCTTTTTTTTTTTCATTCTGATAATCTGCTGAAGTGACCCTGACATGCAGACACGCAGGAGTAGTGTCACATGCTGAGAAGGGAACATTTACGTTCCCCACCCCATGTATCTGAAGATACAGGAGACTTTAGAAATGTGTGTTCCTCTGGGAGGAGACCGCGTTTAGATGTGTGTGGTTTCGACATTTTTAGCACATGAAAGCCTGATGAGTTGTAAAAAGGGAAGAAGCCCATCCTTGGAATACAGAAATTTCTATTCTAATTACTCACACCTTTGTTACTTTGGAAAGCTAGGCATGAACTGCCAGGTATTATCAAGAGGCAAAAATGAATTTTACATTTAAGTCATCAAAAGGCATGTATTTTGAAAATTATCTCTTCAAAATTTATAATTCCTAGCCAAATTTTAGGTTTTATCAGTTAAATACTTTTAAAATTTCATTCAATGAGGAAAAAAAAAACCTAGGTAACTCTGACTTTCAACCTTAAAACATTCGAAGAAAATTTAGTTCTTCCTATTCTACAGAATATCAAGAAACTTTCAGAACTTGTTACTCTTCCTAAAAGAGAACGATGACCCTTTTTATTTATGGTTATAGTTTTAGTCACTCAAATGCCTCGGAATTCTGAAAGCAATATTGATAACCATGAGATTTGCCGTATTTCAAATCAGTGCTGTTAATTTGCTCTGCCTCAAGAAAATCATGATGCCAGAGCCTAAGAAATAACTGTGTTGATGTAATTAAAATGGAAGTTTGCCCATGTTCTAAGTCTTGGCGAGTTCACTGATTAGACGGGAAGAAGAAACCACTATCTCGTGATAAGCGTGTTATGTTAGAATTCATTCTACAAAAGGGAATTTATTATTGAATAAAACGAACTCAGTGAATGAATGAACTTCAACGTTCTTTGTATTAGGAAACAATACATCTGTGACAATCATTTTAACAAGCTTTACTTGTATTCTTTATAGAATTTGCTATTATGGTGTGGCTTTCAGAAAGCAGACAAAACACAATTACAAGGCTGGATGTGAGAGAAATCTCTTGGTGCCATAGAAGTATTTGCAAAATTGAATTTGATCATTATATTTTATTTTCTAATACAAGATGTTCAATCGTGTCTTTCGGGAACATTTTATATCCTGGATTAAAATTTATAGTGAACTTTTGCTGTGCCTGTCACTTCTTCTAAACCTGTAATACACTCCGTTTCCTACTGGAATTTGGCTGTAGAGATTCAGGAGTAAAGGAAAAACTAACATTATAGATAAAAGTAAGTCATAATTACAAGTTCCTTTCATTTCTTTCCTACCTGATTGTTAATGTCCTCATTTTTATTTTTATTTTTTAAAGGTTTTTTTTTTTTTTTTTTTGCTAAGAACTGTTGGAAGGTGGGGAGGGACAGTAAAGTAACCCCCAAACTGAGAAGGTGCTTAGACATTAGAGAACGAAGCAGGTGACTCCATCTAGCTTATACAGAGTTTTATTCAGGGGAACTTGCTGATGGGGGTCAGGTGGAAGCCAACCCAGGCAGCACACAGCCAGTCTCTATAAGTCCAAACCTTGTTCTACAGATGTTATAAAGCAAGGAGATGCGGGGGTGGGAGGGCACTGTAGTGAGATCAAAGGGCTTGCATGCATCTGACAGCTCAGCTTTCATTAGATATTGTGGCACCATCCCTCCGTTGGGAAGCGTTGAGACTCCTATCTCTAACAGATACATGGAAGGCCAAAGCAAGCCTTCATACATCCCAGCCCTGGTGGGCATTTCTAAGGTACGCATATTAATCTGCAAGGGGCCTGGGACACAAGCGAGGCCACAGAGCAAACATGAACAAGATGGAGGGCTAAAGATGGAGTCAGTGTTGTCAGTACTCCTACGTAAACACTCTGTTTCTGCAACAAATAGGTATCCCCTGCCCCCAGCTTGGGCAAGGAATTGAAGACAGAATGATTATCTGCCCTCTAGGAGCTTCTAGTTTATTTAGAGGGAGAGATAAGGCAGATAAAAATTAATTACAAGAAAATAGCTAAGTAGTAGAGAGGTGTTGTTGCTAACACTGTGGGTGGTACCACTGTTTCCATGTTTGATACTATGACAATCCTATGATCTATTTATTTTTTATTTACTTGACAGAGAGAGAGGAGGTGTGCACAAACAGGGGGAGCAGCAGGCAGAGACAGAGGGAGAAGAGGGCTCTCTGCTGAGCAGGGAGCCGGATGCTGGGCTCGATCCCGGGATCCTGGGATCATGACCTGAGCCGCAGGCAGATGCTTAACCAACTGAGCCACCCAGGCGCCCCAGACAATCCTATAATTTAAATAAATACCTGTCATCCCCTTTTCACAGAAGAGAAAATATTAATAGGCAAGTTGTAAGTTAACTCAGCACTGATGCTCTATACAAGGAGATATTTGAGAGGCAGGAGCCAGATCATGGGGGGCCTTCAATATCATGCTGAAGATCTTAGCTTTCATCCTACATGCATGGAGAGCCACTGAGGATGTGTATGTTCATATAAGCAATTTAGAAAATAAGCAAAAAACACTATTATTCACCAGAAATTCTACTGTGAGGACAACATTTGATGTTAATGAGCTTAGGGTTTGTTGCCCACCGCCAGGCCCATCTCTATGTGCAAGGCCTCCTCTGGCCCTGGAATTGACCAGTTCTCGGGAAATAATCATAAGCTAAGCAAACTGTTATGGGCTAAACCCTTGTCAGTACATTTAGAAATTAGGGCTTTATTTTGGGAAATTCATTTTATTTCATAAGAATGTCAAAGCTGTTAGAAAACAAATATAAGGGGCGCCTGGGTGGCTCAGTTGGTTAAGCGACTGCCTTCGGCTCAGGTCATGATCCTGGAGACCCGGGATCGAGCCCACATCGGGCTCCCTGCTCGTTGGGAAGCCTGCTTCTCCCTCTCTCATTCCCCCTGCTTGTGTTTCCTCTCTGGCTGTGTTTCTCTTTGTCAAATAAATACAATCTTTAAAAAAAATAAAAAGAAAAAAGAAAAAGACTTCATAGCACATCAAAGTTATATGAAATTCAAATTCTCATGTCCTCAGTAGAGTTTTATTGGAACACAGTCACGCTCATTTGTGAGCAGTTGTGATAGACTGGACGGCCGGCAGGCCGGAGAAAGTCTGACCTCAACACTTTGCTGGTCGCGGAACTCGTGAAAACAACATGCACTCTTCCCAGCTCCGAGGACTTTTAAACTACGAGGTTTACAAAAGTTGGGTATTCATCCTTTCTGACGGAGGCATAGTATTCCATTGTATATATGTACCACATCTTCTTTATCCATTCATCTGTTGATGGGCACCTTGGCTCTTTCCACAGTTTGGTGATTGTGGCCATTGCTGCGATGAACATTGGGGTGCATATGGCCTTTCTTTTCACTACATCCGTATCTTTCGGGTAAATGCCCAGTAGAACATGGACTGGACTGGAAGAGATTATGCTGAGTGAAATAAACCAAGAAGAGAAAGTCAAGTATCGCATGGTTTCACTTACTTGCGGTGCATGAGGGGCAAACTGGAGGACAGTGGCAGAAGAAAAGCAAATGGGAACTAGGGTAATCCAGGGAGAGAAACGAAACAACAGAGACTTTGAAC
>PITA01019339.1:0-37890 GCA_004023965.1 Spilogale gracilis | reverse complement strand
AGAGTGGGAGTAGAACGTTATTCAGGCATGTTTCTTCACCTTGTACTCTTTGTCCGGGCCATGGCACTTGCACAGGGAGAATGGATGGGAGCAGGCACGGTAAATGGGGAGGTGCTTCGGGCCCTGGCTATGGGATGACTCACTGCTGAACGGGCACCTTCAGCGAGGACGTGAGCCCAGGGCCAGCAGAAGCTCTTTGCTTGCGCTGTGACCGCTCCCCAGGGCAGCCCAAGTCCGTGGGCCCATCTCTTGAGGGAAGGACGCTCAGAAACCAGGATGTAGGGGCCCCTGGGTGGTGCTGTCCAGGAAGCATGGGACCCATGGTTTCAGCTCAGCTCTTATCTCAGGCTCTCGAGGCTGCTGCAGTTGTCTCCCCTCTGCCCGCGCTGCTCACGCACTCAGTCTCTCTTTCTCCAATATAAATAAATAAATTTTTAAAAAGGAAACAACCCAGGATGCAAAGCACGCAAGCATGCCTGCTTCCGCCGCTGGGATGGGGGCCGCAAAAGCAGGACCACAATTACTATCTTGGTCATTTATGCCCTGGAGTATTTTCCCTCAATGATTGACTTAAGCTTTTCTTTCTTTTTTTTTTTTTTCTGAGGAATTTGTGGAGAGTTACTTGTATACCTTTCCGGTGTCCCCGGTCCCTGTCACAATGACTCCTTCTCTGTGTCTCCACACTGGAGAGGGAAGGGCTGAATGAAGCTGGCTGCAAGGGTGGGTGTGCCTGGGAACTGGAGGCTCGGGAGCATGGCTCCACGGCGGGGGTCTGCCTGGAGGAGGGGGTCTGCCTGGAGGAGGGGGTCTGCCTGGAGGAGGGAACTGCACGGAGCTGGCATGTCCTTCCTGAGGACCCCCTTTAGGAGAGAAAGACTCTCCTGTGCAACTTCTGCCGCTTGCCCTTGTCGGCAGAGACTCACAGGGCGTCTGAAGCTTCTGTCCCAGGAGCACCTGCCTCCCACCCACCTCCCACCAAAGGCACGCGGGCCCATTCTTAATGAGAAAGGCCGTTTGCGGTCCATGTACATAAGGACAACACAGAGATGACCTAAAGGCAGTAAAAACGTCCCCTGATTCCCCTGCGCAGAGACCATGATTGTTCAGTCTCCGGTAGTTCTTATTCATCTGTGCACTTAACTTACTTTTAAAAAAAGAATTATGCTTTGCAACCTGATTTTCTTGTCTTCATTTAATACTACTTGGGGAACGTCTTTTCCATCATCAACCACTGTGTCCAACACTATTTTGGCAACTCAGCAATATTCAACTGCAAACTCTATCCTTATTTATTTCAGTAATTTCCTATGAGTACCTATGCCTTTTTTTTTTTTTTTTGAGATTTTATTTATTTGACAGAGAGAAACACAGCCAGAGAGGGAACACAAGCAGGGGGAGTGAGAGCTGAAGGCAGTTGCCCAACCAACTGAGCCACCCAGGTGCCACTAAGTACATATGACTTTTATTTAGTTCTGTAAGATCACTATTTAAAATTTTTGGTAAATTCTTCGGGTGCCTGGATGGCTCAGTTATTAACTGTTTGCCTTCAGCTCAGGTCATGATCCCGGAGTCCCAGGATTGAGCCCCTCATCGGGCTCCCCGCTTGGTGGGAAGCCTGCTTCTCCCTCTCTCACTCCCCCTGCTTGTGTTCCCTCTCTAGCTGTGTTTCTCTCTGTCAAATAGATAAAGAAAATCTTTAAAAATAAGTAAATAAAATTTTTGGTAAATTCTTGACCTTTGTATTTAGGGGTGTATATATGAGAAAGAGAGAGAGAGAGAGAGAGAGAGAGAGAGAGAGAGAGAGAGAGAGACGCATTAGGTTACATTTCAAAAAAGGACTAACTAGTTCTGTTTGGAGATCCCGCCCTGAAAAGATGGCAGGTTGTGGGTGTGCCGATGCTATGGACTGCACAAACATGGGTATCCTTCCTATATTCACATCCATTTGGTTCTGGACTTGAATGGGATGAATCCCGGGGTGACAATGCACTATACCCGCTGCAGCAGGCCCCCGAACACGAGTAGGCTCAAAACGGCAACATCCATTTTGCAACGAACAAGATGATATTTGATATCTAAAAGGGACTGATTGCCTGGGGTAAAAAAAAAAAAAAACTCTATATATTTATTAGATTCTTTCCATTTTTTCTGGAATCTGATTCTTTTTAATACGCCCTTTCCCGAAAAGGTTAAACACTTAAGTGTACTTTGGAGAGCAACCTCCTGGGGTGAGTCAGGGAGTCCCTAAGCCGTGGTCCTGGTTGTTTCAAAGCATTGATGAGAAATTTCACTAGCTCGTCATCGGAAACGGGTATGTTTATCTGCACCAGCACTCATCAGGCACAAATACCACATCCACTTGTAATTTCTTCCCGACTGTTGGCAAGCCATTACCAAAATCAAAATTGAGTTGGAGTGAACTTAGAGATTTTATATATATACACACATACACATACACATATATATGTGTGCGTGTATATATACACACATATATATGTATATATTTGTTTTAAAATGATGTTCTAAAATCATAGCTGAGATGTACGGGCACTGGTCCCAGAGCCTCTCATGACAGCACTGCTAGAGAGAAAATATGTTTGCTCTAGTAAGATTTGCTTTTAGGATTTTTGATTCTGTAGCTTGTGAGAGCCCATCCGGAAAGATGAACAGTTTTTAATCCAGTCTATCCCAGTAAGCAAATATATACCATTACATGCGGAGCATATTGATATCGCCAACTTAGACAGATGCACATAAATATAAAAGGAAAAGCTTTTGTTTACATTCTTTGATACACGGCTTAAGATAAGAGAGAATAAAGGAAATGTGCCAAGTCCTGCCTGCTTCCTTCTGACTCTCCCGAGACTGGTTCCTTTGTCAAATTAAATAATTTCATCTTTAATGTGAATGCTTTCATGGGGCTCAGTTCTTTTAAAAATACACACCACAGCTTAGCCTTGCAAATCTGAGACTCACGACCCCGTGAAAACGCAGTGTTTCGATTCTGACTGCAGGCCAGCCTGAGGCCTGGGCTACGGAGGCCCGTTCACCTCCTGGATATCTGACTCCACGGCCGTCGGCCATCGGCCATCCGTGAACACCGGGGGGACAAAGGCTTCGCTTGTTCATTCTCGTCACCAGTCAATGGACCGCCACTTCTCCCCTGTGCAGGTTTTACAAAGATGGGCTAGTGGGGCAGAGGGAGAAGACGGGCATCCAGTGGGAACCGTGTAGGGGTTGGGGGACTCTGGCCGAGTGAGGAGGTGATGTCGAAGGGAAGGCTTTGTAAGACCAAGAGGCAGCCGCGCTTGCTGAGGACACGGTCTTGGTCGTCGCGAGCTGCCTCTTTGCTGCAGTCTGTGGGGCCGGGATCATGAGATCAAAACTAGACAAGATGGGTCCCAAATGGCAGAGGGAATTCCCCACTTCTTGTTTCTGTTGTCTGGACTAGCAGAAGTCTCTCCATAGGCCAAGGGAAAATACAGAAGAGAGAGTGTGAGCGAGCGGGGAGCGGCCCTCTGCCCGCATCTCTCTAGAGTTTGGAGAAGTCCAGGGAACTCTGCGTTTCTGAGCAGGCATTCACGGTGACGTGTCACCTCCTGCCCTTTTCCACAGAGGACACACCTCCCCTGCCATCCAGCTGGCTCTCTTCTTCCTCTACGGGGACATGCAAGCCCCCCTGGCTGGCAAGACTTCTGGGTCCCCGATTCCTTCTCAGAGTTCGGATGGAACGCACGGTGCATATCGAGCCACTAGCCAGTACGTGCGTGCGCTAGGCTCTGCTTTAGGCTTTGCCATTCAGTGTCTTGGGTTTTCCTCATGACAACTGCTACGTTCATCTCCCTTTTATAGATGAAGCAAGTCCTATGAGCGTCCAAATTTCTGCAGCTCTTTACAGGGGGCAGCCAAGATTCAAAGTGCAGAGCTCAGTCTTAGCCCAGTGAGCGGTCTTCAACGCTCCGTGAGCAGCTCTTCTGACTCCAGAAGAGGAGTTCTCCTGCACCAAGCCTGGGCACCCCAGAGCAGCTGCCCCAGAACCCGACCTGAGTCCCCAGGGCTCGCCGAGCGCCCATGCTAGCTCTCTCCGGGCCGTGGGGACCTGGGATCGAGGGGCTCCCTGCCTGCAGTCAGGGAAGCATTGCGAGGGGCCTCTGAAGGGGCTGCCCTGCAGGCTCCTGTGGCTGAGCTGGGGGGCCGCAGATGATCCCCCGGGGGCTGCTGCAGGGTCTCTCTGGGACTCCTCCCCAACCCTTCTCCTCCTCCGGTTAGGAGGCGCATGACTGCTTTGGGAGACTCCATTGAGGAATCCTTGCTTGTTATTCTCTTGTAAGTTATTTCAAAATTCAGGAGGAAGAGGAGGAGAAAGACAAATGAAGACATCCTTGCTCCAGAATCTAACTCTTTCCCTGAAGCTGGAAACAAGCCTGTCAGTTATGTCGAAATTCCAGCCTGGCTTAGCTCACAGAACACCATCTATCAGAATTCCCGGCTCGCGGAGTCACTGTGCCAGACTCAATCATCGAGTTAATTCTGCCCTAACTGGAAACAGAGGTTTTGGTTCGTTTCCTCTAAAACCTCTGGGGACGCCTCTCATGCGATTGCAGGGTGTGCAAGTTCAAGCCGGTTCGGTTCGGAGCAATGGGCAACTCTGGTCGTCGTCTGTCTGTAAGTGTAGGACGTGGGGCACATGTGCGCACCCACCGCCCGAGACTCAGCCCGGGGTCCCTTCTCACTCCCGCCAGCACATCTTTAAGAAGGTCCGTTCCTCGTCTCCCTTGACTTGTGCAAGCCCTGTGTGTTTCCCTCTTTGCCTGCTCTCTCACGAGCTGTGTTCTTAGATTGCTACCTCCCTCTCCTTCTCATTGCAAAAGTCACATTGAGATGAACAGGAAGTGACAAGAACAGAAGGCTGTGTGGTAAAAGAACTCCCCATAGGCTGTATGACAACACAGCTCTCATCAGACCGCTTCCTTCGACTCGAAGAACTCCTCCAGTTCTGATATGCAACCGAATTGTGGTTTTCAGTCTTCATGCTCAGAATAGTATGCATCTAGTCGGAAAAATACGGTCACATAAATACGTAAAATGTGACTCCGATACAACCATTCTTCTCACTCATTAGCTTCAAGATAATATTTGCAAGGTTCTCTGGTTTCTGCTCAGCAAGATAAATTAGGTAAAGTAGTATAAAATCACTATCATTTTATACACCTACATTTATACATTTTTCAACATAAGTTGACATGATTGGAAATTTCATATAGAAGAGGGCTCTGACTTTTGACATCATTGTAAGACAGTGACTATTAGCCAAAGACAAAGTGTATGCCTTCAAAATATATTAATTAGTGCTGGATTCAGTGGCACATACAGTAAAATTAGATAACAGGGAGGATGAGCCCAGAAGATGGCCCCCTGTATGAGGACAACATGTAAATTTGTGAACATCCCATAAAAAAATTAAAAACTATTAATTAATTAATGAAACTATGAATTTTCAAAGACAAGAATGTATAAATACCCAAAACAAATGCATATGTCTAGTCACAAGGTATTGGATATGGACTAGATAAGCATGTAGCTAAGCAGAAAAACACAAAAGCATAGGGTATAATTTGAGGAGAGATTCACATTTCATGAAATGGCACTATAGTGCATTTTATTCGGTTTTTAAGACATTTGTAAAAAAAAATTACAATGTGGTCGTAGAAGGCAAAATACACTCTTAAAGAGGAAAAAACACTTTTGTAAATTCCATATAGTCTGACCATCCCAGGAGACCCGGGAGAGTAGAGAATGAGAACCACAGAAACAGCAGGTGCCTATACCTATAATTTTTTTTTTAAAGATTTTATTTATTTGACAGAGAGAAACACAACTAGAGAGGGAACACAAGCAGGGGGAGTGAGAGAGGGAGAAGCAGGCTTCCCGCCGAGCAGGGAGCCTGATGCGGGGCTGGATCCTGGGACTCTGGGATCATGACCTGAGCTGAAGGCTGATGCTTAATGACTGAGCCACCCAGGTGCCTCTCTATACCTATAATTTAATAGAAAACGTGGTTAGTTTTGTTTTTCTAATGTGAGGAGGAAACATTTTGATTTTAGCTGTAGTTCCATTTCCAAATCTCAAGTGAATTTTGCCTGTAACTGGGCAGTTACAGAACATTTTCTAGCTCTAGTTTTCCAATGGCTGGCTGCTCGTGAGGTTGGGTCATCCGAGGTCATCTGGCTGCCCCGAGATGGGCCCGTTGGGTAATAATGGGCCCCCTTGAGGGATCCCATAGGCCAGAGAAAGCTCAGAATTTGGCGTTGGAGGATGGCACTGAACGAACCCCACATTCACCTCAGTCCATACTTCTGGGGCTCGCTCTGGGACACTGGATTAGTTTCAGTGTTGGAACTTCCGACCCCATGTCCCAGGCCTTTGGCGATAAGGAAACACTTCATTTCTGACCTGGGAGAGAAACCATGACTCTCACTGAATGACAGGAGAGATGAAATAAAGAACACCATTCCCCCCACCCCCAAACTCACCTGTCCTTCCTAAGGCCTCATATGTCCCGAATTGCAGGGACGGTCAGATCAGTGGCTTCCAAAGCCAGACTGTGAAGAGTGCCGCTGGCCTCTCAGGACCGGGAATACTGGAATCATCTTGCCCGAGTGCCCGCGCAGGACCCTCTGCTGGAAGAGAAGTGCCTAGGGGTCCGAGGGGGCACCTGCATGCCAGCAGTCATCGGACTCCCCACGCTACCCGAAATCTCAGAGTCGAGGGTGTCCAGTGCTGTTATTCCAACCCCCTTTAATTTGCGGGGGGCTGAAACTGAGACTGAGAAGGGGGGGCAGAGGCGAGCGGTCAGTGCAGAGGTTACCGCACAGCCTCGGGCTCTGGGGAGCGGGGCTCGGGGGTAGGCTCTTCCTAATGCCTGGTCCTTAGACTGCATCCTTAGCGGGTGGGCGGCGCACCTGCCACGGCCTGACACGCTCGAGCCAGGAGCGTAGACATTTCCTTACTGAGAGAAGGGGAGGAGGATTGTCCTTCCTTGTGCAATTGATGAACTAAAAATAAAATCCCAGGACTTTGCAGGATCTCCAAAGGCAAGCACCGCTGGCCGCTGGGTTCGGGGACCGCGGCCTCTGTCTCACCGGCTTGGGGCTGGAGCGCTGGTCGGAGCACTCTGTTCAGGCGGCCCCCAGTGCATAGTTGCACCCCCAGTTTCGCCTTTTGAGGTGCTTGGCTTCCAGTCATGCGGAACACCGTCTGAACGCAGAATGATCTTTCTGTCAGGGGCATGAACGAGTTCTCTCTGATCTACTGTCACAGAGCAGCCGGGGCTCAGGCTGGTCCCCGAGGCTTGGCGATTTGGATTGACTCTAGCTTCATGCCTTCCTGGCACTGGGCTCTGGAAGGCGTCCAAGGGAGGAAACCTACAACCCATACAAAAGGGACAGATGGGCAAAGATGTTTTTTAACTTCTCCTCTCATAAACGCTTTAAGGAAGTATTCGTTTCATACTTCTCCTTCTTCTTTTTTAAACACTTATCTGGGATGGTTAAAAATGAAAACCTTTATTTGCTCAGTGTCTGAATTACCTGGGAGTCTGGAGCTCCACTCCCCTGTCTACGATGCCCTTGGAAGACCCTTCCACCCCTTCTTCCTTTAGTTTTGATATCGCTGCCTGGGTCAGAAACATTTTTACAGGTTCCAACATTCTTGGTACTTGGATAAAAGTCCCCAAATTAGAAAAGCACAGTGATGTTTATCTATATTTATGTAAGAGGTTTTTTGGTTGCTGTTGCACGCTCTTAAATGTTGATTGCATGAATGAATGGAGAGCTGCATCGCTACTATGATGGGAGACAGACTAAATTTTAAGTTTTGAATGCCTATTTCGAATATCTACTTGCTGAGAATTTTTCTTTAAATAAACTTTTTTTTAAAATTTTGGAGTACTTTTAGAATTTCAGAACATTGGCACGGCTCATACAGAGAAACCCCCGATGTTAGCATCCTCTGCAACCATGACCCTGAAAGCAATATGGCTCTATTACTTTTAACCCTGAGATGCAGACTTCATTCAGATTTCACTTGGTTTTCAATTAATGTTCCTTTTCTGTCCAGGGTCCAATTAAGGATACCATACCACATTTAGAGCAGGTTGTATCATTTTTCTCATAAAATTAAAAGAGCACAGATTTCCTTGTTTTAAAAAAAAACAACAACAATTGACGGACTTCGTTAGGAGTTAGAGGATTCTTCTACAAAGAGTCAGATGGTGAATCTTACAGGATTTGTGTCCAGATGCTGTGTGTTGTAGTTGCTGCTAAAAAACAAAAGCAGCCACAAACTATAAATAAACAAATGGGCAATAACACTGTTTCAAGAATACTTTATTTGCAGAAACCTGCGGAGGGCCCTCTTCAAGCCGTGGGCCATACTTTGCCCACCTCTGATTTCACGGAGTTATGATCCAACGTTGAGCCTACTGTCATAATCACTAAAGTCTACCTTCTCTCATTGTTAACCAAAGCTTTTAGGGGTCTTTGTATGCCATGGAGCGAGTGGGCTCTGGGCTGAGGGCTGAAGTTCAGACCGCCAAATGGGCCCCTTCTGTTGTCTACACTGGTGGGGGCAGAATGGTCTTAGGGAGGATTTCTCTGTCTACTTTGACCTATATCCAGAAATCCTCATCCATAATACTAGTAAAATCATCATAGACATTTAAATGCCAATTTAGGATTATTACCATGGGATTGGGGGACGAGTTAATACCTGCTCCAGGGCCCTTTTGAACAACTATCCAATAAGTCTGGCTAATCAATTCTATTTAGATAAAATTTATTTTTTAAGCAAAGTGTGCTGGTCATTCTGAGTTGTTAATCTCTTTTTAAAATACAGATGCTGTCTTTAGAGCAGTTTTAGGTGAACAGAACAATTGATCAGAAGGCACAAGGAGTTCTTATATACACCCCCATGTCTCCATTATTATACTGTCATACAGAATGGTCTCACTGCTCTACAGATCCTCCGTGCTCCCCCTGTCCATCGCTCCCTCCACTCCCTACCCCCTGACAACCATGGATCTCTTTACTGTCACCATAGCTTTGCCTTCTTCCAGAATGTCATAGTGGGAACCATACAGGGAGTAGCCTTTTCAGATTGGCTTCTTTCACTACATAATAAGCATTTAAGTTTCCTTTATGTCTTTTAGACATACATGCACATTTTTTTTTAAAGAACTGAATAAAAGTCCATTGTCTTGATCCACCATTTTATTCACTCACCTACCAAAGGACACCTTGGAGGCTTCCAAGTTTGGGCAATTATGAACAAAGCTGTTGCACACCTCTGTGTGCAGGTTTTTGTGTGGACATAAGTTTTCATCTCGTATGAGTAAGCATCAAGGAGTGTGATTGCTGGGCCATGGGGTAAGAGTATGTTTAGTCTGTAAGACGCCACTAGACTCTCTTCCAAAGTGGCTGTGCCATCTTGCATCTCCACCAGCCATGAAGGAGAGTTCCTGTTGCTTCACATCCTCGCCAGCACTGGGTGTTGTCACTGTTCTGGGTTTGGGCCATTCTAGCAGGTGTGCAGTGATTTCTCTTTGTTTAAATTTGCAGTTCCCTAGCGATGCATGATGCTGAACATCTTCTCATGCATTTACGTGGCAGCTGCGTATCTTCCTTGGTGAGGAGTCTGTTCAGATATTCTCTCCATTTTTTTTTAAGTTGGGTTGTTCATTTTTCTCATTCACTTTTTAAAAAAAAATTTATTTTTTTAGTGTTCCAAGATTCATTTTTTATGTCCCACACCCAGTGTTCCATGCAATATGTGCCCTCAGTACCCACCACCAGGCTCTCCCATCCCCCCCCCACCTCCTCCCCTCCAAGACCCTCAGTTTGTGTGCGAGGCCAAAGGCTCTTATGTTTCATTTCCCTCTCCGAATTACCCTACTTCCCATTTCCTTTCCTTCTTCTACTGTCCTCTATATTACTCCTTATGCACCACAAGGAAGTGAAACCATGTGATACTTGTCTTTCTCTACTTGGTTTATTTCACTCAGCATAATCTCTTCCAATCCAGTCCATGTTGCTACAAAAGTTGGATATTCATCCTTTCTGATGGAGGTGTAGAATTCCATTGTATATATGGACCACATCTTCTTTATCCATTCGTCTGTTGAAGGGCACCTTGGCTCTTTCCACAGCTTGGCGATTGTGGCCATTGCTGTGATGAACATTGGGGTACATATGGCCCTTCTTTTCACTAGATCTGTACCTTCGGGGTAAATACCCAGTAGTACAATTGCAGGGTCATAGGGTAGCTCTATTTTTAATTTTTTAAGGAATCTCCACACTGTTTTCCAAAGCGGCTGCACCAACTTGCATTCCCACCAACAGTGTAAGAGGGTTCCCCTTTCTACACAGCCTCTCCACTTGTTTCCTGTCTTGTTAATTTTGGCCATTCTGACTGTTGTAAGGTGGTATCTCAGTGTGGTTTTGATTTGAATTTCCCTGATAGCTAGTGATGTTGAACATTTTTCATGTGTCTGTTAGCCATTTGTACATCTTCTATGGAGAAGTGCCTCTTCATGTCTCTTGCCCATTTTTTGATGTGTTCATCTTCTTTTTGGGTGTTGAGTTTGAGTAGTTCTTTATAGATCTTGGATATCAGCCCTTTGTCTGGAGTGTCATTTGAAAATACCTTCTGCCATTCTGTGGGTTGCCTCTTTGTTTTGTTGACTGTTTCCTTTGCTGTGCAGAAGCTTTTTATTTTGATGAAGTCCTCAGAGTTCATTTTTGCTTTTGTCTCCTTTGCCTTTGGAGATGTGTCTTGAAAGAAGTTGCTGTGGCTGATGTCAAAGAGTTGCTGCTTATGTTCTCCTCCAGGATTTTGATGGATTCCTGCCTCACATTGAGGTCTTTCATCCACTTTGAGTTTGCCTTTGTGTGTGGTGTAAGACAATGGTCTAGTTTCATTCTCCTATATGTAGTGATCCAATATTCCCAGCACCATTTAATGAAGAGACTGTCTCTTTTCTGCTGGGTATTTTTTCCTGCTTTGTCGAAGATGATTTGACCATAAATTTGTGGGTCCATATCTGGACTCTCTACTCTGTTCCATTGGTCTATTTGTCTGTTTTTGTGCCAGTACCATGCTGTCTTGGTGATCACAGCTTTGTAATAAAGTCTGAAGTCAGGTAATGTGATGCCCCCAACTTTGTTTTTCTTCTTCAATAATTCCTTAGCAATTCAGGGTCTTTTTTGGTTCCATATAAATTTTGAGATTGTTTGTTCCAATGCTTTGAAGAATGTTGGTGGAATATTGATTGGAATGGCATTGAAAGTATAGATTGCTCAGGGCAGTATAGACATTTTAATGATGCTTATTCTTCTGAGCCATGAGCATGGAATGGTCTTCCATCTTTTTGTGTCTTCTTCAATTTCTTTCATGAGTGTTCTGTAGTTCCTCGAGTACAGAGTATCTTATGGTTTTTGGTGCTATAGTAAACGGAATTGCTTCTCTGGTTTCCCTTTCTATATTTTCCCTCTGAGATCAGGAACAAGACAAGGATGCCCACTCTCACCACTACTGTCCAACATAGTGTTAGAAGTACTAGCAACAGACTAGAAGTACTAGCAATCAAACAACAGAAAGAAATAAAAGGTATTCAACTTGGCAAAGAAGAAGTCAAACTCTCTCTTTTTGCAGATGACATGATACTCTATGTGGAAAGCCCAAAAGACTCTACCCCCAAACTACTAGAAGTCATACAACAATTTGGTAATGTGGCAGGGTACAAAATCAACGCACAGAAATCAGTTGCTTTTTTCATTCACTTTTAAGAGTTCTTTGTATATTTTGGATAACAGTCCTTGATTGGATGTGCCATTTGCAAACATTTTCTCACAGTCTGCTGTGGCTTGTGTTATCATCTTGATAGCATCTTTTGCAGAGCAGAAAAGTTTGACTTCAGTGAAGGCCAGCTGGTCCATTATTTCTTTCCCAAATCATGCTTGTTCTGTAAACAGTCAACACCAAATCCAAATCATCTGTAGTTGTTCCTATGCCATCTTCTGGGAGCTCTCTAGTTTTCCCTTTTACATTGAGTTCTGTGATCTTTGGTGAGCTAATTTTTATAAAGGGTATAAAGTCAATGTCTGGATTCATTTTTTTTTTCCATGTGTGGATGTCCAGTCCTTTCAGTACTGTTTGTTGAAAAAACGACCCTATTTTCATTGATTTACCTTTGTTCTTTGTCAAAGATCATCTGGTTGTATGTGTGTGGGTCTCTTTCTGGGCTCTCTATTCTGTTCCTTTGATCTATTTGTCTCTTCTGTCACCAAGACCACAATGGCTTGATTACTGCAGCTCTAGGGCAAGTCTCGAAGTTAGTATCGGTCCTTCAACTTAGCCTCCTAATATTGTGTGGGTTATTCCGAGTTTCTTCATCTTTTAAAAAATGTACAAGATTGTGAGATATGGATTCTTCGACTCTATCTCAGTTTTTGTGACAAATTAAAATACAAATGGCTTTAAGATTTTATATATAAATTCCTTGAAAATCTTTACTTGCAGGCAAATCTTTCCTTAAGTCTTCCGTCTATCCTGAGACCCCTGGATATTCAGCTAGTCCTTGATTTTGTTTTATTTCTCCCTTTGGGTGCAATCATGGGCACAACGTTGGCTTTTTGTTTTTCAACATTGGTTCTGTAAGATTTTAATGTCCCATTTATCATCTATAGAAGCCACAGTTTGGGGATTAGAGATTTGTGTACATGGCTGAGGAAAATGAATTTCCCAGAGTTACAAGCTGTGGTTTTCGGCATGTTTAGTAAGAAACAAATAGTAAAAAGAAATTTCTAAGAACATTTGCCTACTTATGAGTAATCTGGTCTTACTTCCTGCTTGACCTGTCTGAAGGGAATTTATCCTCCTGGGAATACCCCCAAGTTTCATGAGACCCTGAGGGAATTGTGGTTTATGGGCAGAGCTAAAAAGAGTTAATCTTACGGAAGGAGGAACTGACAGCTTTGCTTTAGGGCTAAAGACTGCTGGCTTCCCCCTTCCCCTGACTCACCTGAGAAGCTTTTTGGGTCCAGGAACATGATTTGGGAAAGACTAGAAAATGGCGTCACTAGTGGTTCAACACAACGCTCGCTGGGATGAGTGTCTGACAGTGACTAAAGCAATCGCTGGTAGAGAGGAAACTGGAAATTGTCCATTTTAATATTGATGTTTCCTTTTAAACCTATGGTTTTTATCCTTCATTATTGTTTTTTGTGAACACTTTGGGAATGCCCTGGCGGCTATGGATTGGATTCCTAGAAAAGTAGTTCCACAAAATTTTGACTTGATTTTTTACGGGATTCAGAGACCCTGCACACCTTGGATTGAAAACCTGTGGTTTAATATTCTACTGTAGAAATTACATCTTGAAAGGCCTACATCATATACGTTCTTTTGAGTCCTTTCTCATGCATGAACCCTCTGTGGACCAGGATGGTTTTGTCTCAAAGCTATAAACCAAGAGTGAGCAAACTGTAGTCTGTGGGCCTCATATGGCCAGTCACCTGTTTCGGTAAATAAAATTTTATTAGAACATGGCCACAACCCTTTGTTGATACACTATGCTACAAAAGCAGAGTGGATAGTTGAGAGAGACTGCATGGCCTGCGAAACTGGAAATATTTACTACTGGGACCTATTTGAAAAAGTTGGCTGACTCTGGCTACAGAAATGGAATTTATGGCTATTTAACACATGTTGGTAATTAACCCTATTTGAGACATTTTCCAAATCACGGGATGCTGACATTCATGGAGCAGGGTGCTACTCCCTCCCTGTTTCCCCGGAATGTGGTCCAAGGCTAGAAGCTAAACACAGTTCTCACCCCTCAGAGTGGAAACAGGGCCCTGACCTGCCTCTCCAACCTCATCCCTGCTCCATCCCAGACCTGGTTACGCAGATAAACCTGGACTGGCTGGTCTGGTCCTGCATTCCTCGTTCTTGAGCACACCGTTGAGTAACTGAATGTATAAAATTCCAAAGGTCACCATTTATTTCATACTAATGAGGTATATGTGCTTACCTCCCCCACACAGCGGCTGGGATAGTCTGGTCAGTATAGACCTTCATTCCTTAGCCCTCAGCTTAGCCCCATGCTTCCACCGCTATTTCGGGCAAAGAGGAAGTGTGAGGCCTGGAGCTCACTGGGAATAAGGCGGGGTGGTTTGAGCCCTTCCTTCCTTCATTCTGTCGTTCAGCAAGCACTCCTGAGCGCCTTCCCCATGGGCGACCCCCAACACCACGGTGGAAACAGACACAAGGCAGGCCCCGGCAGCCAAGCATGGCTTCCCATTCCTCCCGAGGCGAGGGTTCGAGGGTTCGTTCCCTCCTCTCTTCTCACGGAGCACTGGGACGGGGCTGCCCTGCGGGCGGGCTGGGTTTGCTCCAGTCCAGGAACGGAGGAAAGCCCACTCTTATGATCTGCTTATCTTTGTCCAGAGTAAATACAAACAGACGAGCAGGTCCCGCAATGAGAAGCCAGCCGTGGCACGTGGGCGGGCTGCGTCCTCTGCCCGGGAGACCGCAGCGCCCAGTGCAGGATGTGGGGGGACTCCCCCGGAGCTGGGTGCGGCCACTGCTCACCGGAAGAAGCCTGCTGCTGCTGCTGCTGCTGCTGCTGCTGCGGATTGGAGAGAGCCCGAAGGGTTCCAACCCCCGGGGAGCCCACTGCACCTGCTCCGGGCGCCTGCACCTGCTCGGGGCGCGCGCTGGGAAGGGCGGTTCGAGGGGATTGGGGGGTTGTGCAGGCTGAGCCTTCCTCTACCCCACTGGGCGCGATCACCGCTCAGGTGAGCTCCGAAGGCCCCGTCTGCCCCGCACGAGAGGCCCCGCGCTCGGATAACGCTCGGAGGCAGTGCCCGCGCTGGCTGCTGGGCATATGCTCGTCGTTCCGGCCATCTGCTGGACTGACACCCGGCCGGCTCCCACAGGCGGGGCCCGGAGGCGGACTCGAGAGGCGCGGACCTGGCCGGCTGGCGTCCCCCCCAGGGAAGGAGCCAAGTGGGGCCTGCTCCCCGCGCCCCCCCCCCCACCCGCGGAAGGCCGGGAGCCTCCTCGGAAGGAGGGCGGCTGTGATAGGAAGTAGCATGGATGTCATTTACTCCTCATAAGCCCCAAGATATTTAAGTAGCCTTCTCGCACTGGCGTGCATAATGCGTTTCCTTTCCCACCCGTGATGTGGCTGCCTGCGGGCGCTTGTCCCCAGGGCGCGACCCACATCACATTTGCTGCCCGGCCTCCCCCTCGCTCAGTCTCCAGCAAGGTCAGGAGGAAATGTGGGCGGCCAGCATCACGTTGCAGAACACATTCTCAGCCCGGAGATACCTTCTTCAGGAAGAGAGCAGGGCTCCCCTTGGGGCCCCAAGCCCCTGGACAGGCCACAGGGACACAGACTGTGACCTTAACACTTTATGGGAAGTGATTAAGAAAGAAATGTGGGAAAGGCTCAGGAGGAGGCAGTGATGAAACCAGTGCGGGGTTCCCAGTGCAGGGGGACGGCCCCTGGGAAGCTGGAGCCAGGCCTGGCCTCGGGGACATTGTGGCTGCCCCTCTTTCCTTCAGGAACGGGTCACCTCAGCATCCCAGGAGCTCCTCCCCTGTGGCCCTGAGCCCCGCTGGGTGAGGAGGCGGACGCGCGTCTCCCTCCCTGGAGGTCACAACCAACTGGAAGAAGGACAGGAAATAAGAAGTGAAATATCGATTAAAAAACAGAAAGATCTGCGTAGGCGACTGAGGGGCTCTGAAGCAGGGCCTTTCCGTCAGAAGCTGCGGGGCTGCGAGCAGGTTAAGGGGGGCGGTGAGCATGGTAGGGACCGCACCGGCAGGCACCCAAGCACCGTGAAGGTTTGGATGGGTCTCTGAGACTTGGGACTTGTGCTCTCGCAAGAGTTTCCCAGAACTTCCTGTCCCTCCACGACCTGAGAATGTGGCCTTATGTGGAAATAGGGTCTTTGCTGAGGTCTTCAGGCAAGATCAGGTGGGGGACGATGGGCCCTAATCAGTGAATGGCCGCCTGTAAGAAGTGGGAAGTCACACACACACACACACACACACACACACACACTGGGTAGGGGTTCAGAGGAAAGCCGGCCAGAAGGAGACAGCCAGACCCCAGGGGGCGCGGCTCCTGGCGGTGTGGAGGGAGCGGGGCGCTGGGCTGACAGGGGTGCGGCAGAGGGAGGGCACTCCTCGATGTTTGGCTGTGAGCATCACGTACTGTGGGAACGAGGGGTGAGACCAGGGTGGAGGGAGAGACAGTCGTGCTCTGGCTTCCGTTTCTGACGTTGGCAAAGTCTGATCTGAGATACTCCCTTCCCATCCCCTCATCTCTCCCTTTCCAATCTCACTTTTTTTCCTTTTTCCCCTTTTGCCTAGTTCACTACAGAAGGTAGCTTTTCTCTTCGGTCCAACACATTTCTCTAACATGTTATACTTGCTTTTCAGGCTGAGGGCATCTTTCTGACATTATCAGTCCCAGGGAAGACGCACCTGCTGGTATCCTAGTGACTCGACCTTGGACTCTGGGTTTCTAGCTCCGGGAGAGGTGGGATCTCTCCACCCTGAAGACCCCCCTGGAGTGAGTCAGCATGTCACTCAGTGAGATGGCCCAGCTGCAGAACCTAGGGCTGGCTGGTCCAGCTGTCCCCGCGTGCTCCGGGGCTACGGACTGGCATCCTTCCTCCTGCACTGCCGGGCCTGGAACCCCATAACTCGTCCAGGCTCTGCCCACCTCCTCTTGCTCACTGTCACTTCTGTGGACCTCGATCCCCTGCTGCAGCTCCATCCCAGATGGGTCAGGGCCTGTGTGCCACCAGCACCCTAACTCCCATGCCCCTTTCTGAATGGGACTTGTTCCTTTCCTCACTGCCTTTTTAGTGTTACACACAGTTGATTTTATTTTATCATATTTCTTAGCTTTTCATAGTTCTCTGTCTCAAGGAACTTGGGCATATTTACCAGACGCTTGTTTGGGGGGATAAATGAAGGGTCTCACTTGCTGCCCTCCATCACCTCCTTCCCTGAGATGTCAGCCCCGCCCCAGAATAGGTCCTCATCTGGGGAACCTCTTGCACTTGGGGCCATCAGGGAGCAAATAATTTATTATCTTGTGTTTTGAAAATCTTAACCTCAGCTTATAGGGCTGACCGAGTGCCAGGGATCTGTTTGCCGTTTCATGTTTGTATAGTGGGGCCTGGCCATCCGCCTCTGGCTAGAGGATTTCAGGGGAGAATATAATTGCCAGGAGGACACTTCCTGATGCCTACAAATACGCTTCAACTATCTTGTCGCAATTGCTATCCTTCCTGGGAGAGGCAATAAGGGGAATTCATGGCTCCTAATACACAGATTTTCTCCAGAAATTTATTGATCACATAAAATTAAATCAAGCAAAAGATGCTACATTTTACAACTATTTTTTAATATCTTGGTGAAATCTTCCTCTTGAAAAAATAGGAACTTTTTCGTGTTAAGGCATTCTCCAGATTGCTGAGTACCAATTCCCATTTTGGTGTGACACAGGGCAGAAGTTTTAACGGGGCAAATGTCCTCCTGCGGAAGTTCCATGGAGACCAAAAAACCTGGGAGTGTCCCCCAATTCGGGGTGTCCTTGTCTGACTCAGAAGGCCAGATCCAGGTTCATCACGGCGACTCGAGCTGGATAGGCTTCCGTGTAACAGAGCGCTCAGAAGGGTTTAGCCTGGTGGCTACAAGCATGATCAAAGCCACCGGAACTCAGGAAACACACAGACAAAAATACTGTTCGGGCTTTTGTAGAAACCTGTTGCACGATTCAGATTCATTGTGCCGACTGTACAGAGGGCTGTGGGGGCCCCTGATGTAAAGATGCCTGGGTGGTTGGGGGGGAGGGCACAGCCTGGCTGGGTGGGGGGGAGGGCACAGCCTAGCTGGGTAGGGGGGAGGGCACAGCCTGGCTGGGTAGGGGAGAGGGCACAGCCTGGCTGGGTAGGGGAGAGGGCACAGCCTGGCTGGGTAGGGGGGAGGGCACAGCCTGGCTGGGTAGGGGAGAGGGCACAGCCATAGGCAAATTCTTGTTTGTGTTTTTTTCAATTTTTAAATGTCTTTATTTGTTAAAGATTTTATTTATTTATTTGACAGAGAGAAACACAGTCAGAGAGGGAACACAAGCAGAGGGAGTGAGAGGGAGAAGCAGGCCTCCTGCAGAGCAGAAAACCTGACGTGGGGCTCGATCCCGGGTCTCCAGGATCATGACCTGAGCCGAAGGCAGAAGCTGAACGACTGATTCCCCTAGGCGCCCCCCAGATTTTTGTTTTTGCATGACCAAACAGAGCTTACTTCTCCCAAGGAGTAGTTCACTTGGGCAAATGATGTCCTCAGTGTGCAAAACCTGAGTTCACAAATGCCCGGAAACTAACAAAAGGAATGATCAGAGGAGAAAGCCTAAACGGATTCAACAAAGTCAAGAGGTGAGAAAAAGGAATGGCTGTCAATGTGAAAAATAAGGAAATGGGAGAAAGCCATGAGACCACAGCCCTGTCGCCAGCGCTGGTCCAAGCGCGTCCTTATTAAAGGAAACACGAGGATGAAATACGGCCAGCTGTGCTCCTTGTCGCCTCTGCTTCTAATAGCACAGACTTCTTGTTTATGATGGAAATCGGTATGTGAACAGAAATCGATCTGGCAATATGCTCTTGTTTTTCTCCACCAGCAGGGAGCTCAGCTGATTTTGAAAAGCCAGAAGGAACATGGGCTGCCTCTTAAAATTAAGTGCCCCCAGAAAGCTTAGCCTTCGGAAGTCACTCTTTCTGAAGGGACAGCCAGGGCGACTTGGCTTGCCTGACCTGGCAGGGGTGTGAAAGCGGGCCCTGAGGGGTGACCTGTGCTTCCCATGGCGCCTTGGAAGCCTGGCCACCAGCTGTGGGGAGCCCGTCGGGCAGGGGGATCCACAGGGGCTCCCGCCGCTGGGAGGAAGAGGAAAACCGAAATCTCTGCACAATACGGGAGACCGTCGACCGTCGGAGGAGGAGGCCAGCAAGAAGGGGCACCTTCTTGAACTCTCTTTTGAGGAATGCCAGGACGGACCCCTCGCTGACCTAATCAAGGACGCTCTTCAACAATGACCACGTGCCCGGAACGTTTGGGGAGCAGGGACACGGCAGGCTCCTGTGTCTCCCACATCGCCTCTTGTTAACAGGGAAGCACAGCCTTCATCTGTCTTCTGCCTACAGTTCCCTCTCCTCCTGAGCCCCATCCCACCCTGGTCTTCTCATCTTAAAGGAAGGAAAAATAAATTTCTATTAATCTGAAGGGAGATTCTTTTTTTTTTTTTTTTAAGATTTTACTTATTTATTTGACAGAGAGAGATCACAAGTAGGCTGAGAGAGGAGGAAGCAGGCTCCCCGCTGAGCAGAGAGCCCGACGCGGGCCTCGATCCCAGGACCCTGAGATCATGACCCGAGCCGAAGGCAGAGGCTTTAACCCACTGAGCCACCCAGGCACCCCGAGGGGATATTCTTGCCAGACCTCCTCAATTCGGTTGTTCATAGCTCTTGGATTTGTATAAAGAAAAATAAAAAAAGCAAAGCCTCAAACCTCAAGCAATTTGAAATACCCAGTTAAGTGGGTGACAGTATTTATCTTTTGGAAAAGACCTTTAAAGAAAGACTCAGAGGAAAAACAAAAGAAAAATAATCATTTGGGATATTTCTTCAACATATCGGCTTTTTAACTGTCAGTGTCCGCATTCCAGCCTCCGCCAAAAAACCCGCGTCCGCGCTTATTACCAAAGACGGAGCATCACCGGGAACTCCTGTTACTGCGGTAAACGCTTTCATTGGGAGGCAATGGGAAGAACTCCCACAACATGAAGACAGGAAAATGTTCTTTGCTCTTGGGCTTTAGTGTTTTGAAGGAAATGATGACAATTAAATAAAATATTTAGCAATTACTTCTAGGTAAACAACCCTATTTTTTTAAAAAAGATTTTTATTTATTTATTTGACAGAGAGAAACACAGGCAGAGAGGGAACACAAGCAGGGGGAGTGAGAGAGGGAGAAGCAGGCTTCCTGCCGAGCAGGGAGCCCGATGTGGGACTCAATCCTGGGTCTCTGGGATCATGACCTGAGCCGAAGGCAGTCGCCCAACCAACTGAGCCACCGAGGCGCCCCTAAACAACCCTACTTTGAGAGCTGTAGGAGACACAGAGGCAAACGTGAGGTCAGTGTCCTGGTCTCAAGGACCTTTCTTCCTAACTGGGGAGTGCAGACATAATCACGGGAGGAGCCCGAGATCAGCTCAGAACGACGGGCAGACATCACCTTAATGTAATTCACACATGTTTAGTTGAGAAATAAATTACAGAGCGGCTGCGAAGGGAGTCCCGATGAGGGAGACGCGATGGGCCACGTCTGCTCAAGGAAGGCCTCACTGGGGTTGCGGTGTAGGGACTGATTTTAATGGTGGGCAGTGTCGGGTTAGGCCAGAGAGAGTGAGGACCACGGGGAAGTGAGCTGTATGTTTGAGGGCTCAGGGGATTGAGTAAGACAGGGCATCTGGGAGGGTAGAGGTTGGGATCCCAGATTAAAAGACAAGTGAATCTATGTTCTGGGCAGGGGCAGCTCCCTTTGACATGCTAAGGAATTTGGATATTATCCTGTAGAAAAGGAATAGAGGCTGAAGATTTTTGATGGGTTTTGGTTTCCACCTTCTTTCGCAAACATAGCACTTGCCCCGGGATGGCAGTCTGCTCGGCGGGCGGAGCGGAGCCAGTCCTCCTCCAGTCGTCCATTCGCTCGCCGTCCAGTCTTGCTCTAGCTCTTGCTCTAGCTTTGGCGAACGTGTCCTTCCAGTGTGTTCTGTCCCCAGCCTACCCCAACAGAGCTCAGCCTTCCCAGAGTTTGGGCTTCCTGCCAATGAGGCCCAGTCTGTCCGTGAATCAACTTTCAGCGTCTGCCAGCGGTTTCTCCCCAGGGCTTGCTGTCCACCTGCTCGAACCTGCCCGCCCACCCCTGCTGCCACCAGGCTGACTGTGGTGGGCGGTTCTGGACTTCCGTGCGAATGGCCTGCACGCCCCAGCCCCCGACCCCCGCAGACCGTCTCCTGGTTGCCACTCAACTCTCCGGACACACATTTCCAAGGGCTTATTGCTAGAAAACTCAAATCTTGATGTTTCCATAGCTAGATGGGTAGACCTAACGCATTCTCGGTCTCTGCCTGGGATCATGGCTCCGCTCTTGCCCCCCGGGGCCTCCCAGAGCTGACAGGGCAAGAGCGGTAAGGAATGTGAGGTTTAGAGCAAGGCACCAAGAGCCTTACATTTGCTGTTGTGTAAAATATATGAGGAGGTCAAAAATGGTAACAAGGGAGCTCGTTAGGACAGGTGAGATGGGCCATGAGGGACAAGGGCCTGGGCTCTGGAGTGGGGCCGAGACAGAAGAGGAGGGGAGAGATATGCAGTAGAAGAAAGGGAACAAAGAAAGTGAAAGGGTTGGTGGCCTCTTAGCCCTAAGGGACAAGGAGAAGGGGGCTGACGAGGATTGGGGACACAGAAGGGACATTTCACAGGGATGGGCACATTGAATTTAACTCCATAATAAAGTAAAAATGGGACATTTTCTCAGTCTTACAGTGAGAGATGTTGCTAGTGGGTGATTTTGTCAGCGAAGAAAACATAGGAACGAATCAGTAAGAGATCAAACAATTCATTTAGGGAGATGTTAATATGTAAGAAGAAGGAGAGGGAGGGAAAGAAGAAAGTGCCAATCAAAAGCAAAGAAAAAGCCAAAAAGGTTGCAATGGAATGAAGTGATTTCAGGGTCACAGAAGTTAAATTTAAAAAGAAATATGCCGGTCACATCAGATGCTCTCGAGAGGTTACTGTGAATACAGAAGACACGCAATGCGGGGTTGAGAACCTCCTGCTGCTCACTGGTGCGGTCTGTCCCTGGAGGCGGAGACAGAAGGCGGACTATGCCAGCCAGGAGTCAACATCTACCAATAACCTTGGAAGTTTGAACTTAGGTTTGGGGACGAGTAAGTAGTAATTACAAAGAGATTTGGCGGCGAGAAGGGTGAGGACTTCGGCTCTGTGTGTGGAGGCAGAGAAAGCAGTAAAGACTGGAAAGGCATGGGATAAAGACACGTAGAAAGGGAGAAGAAGAAGATGTCTTTGACCTGTTCTGTAAATAGAGGTGAAATCATTTCTCTCGAAGGGATATGGAGGGTTGGGTGCTTGAGGAGAGGAGCAATCATGGGAGGGCCATTGCAGATCAGGAGTCGGGGGAAAGAAACCAAGGTAAGAAATGCTTGGGAAATCATAGTGGGGTGTCAGGAAGGGCCACTTAAAGGTAGAGAATATACATTTACTGCAAGGCCCGTCAGCTTCACGAGAACACGGCTGCAAAGCCCTCAGCAGGGCAGAAAGAGAACGACAAAGATGACCCGAAGCTAGACACGGCTGAGGTCCAGACGGCAAAGGAGGTCTTGTTGGCCAGAGTGGAATTAGTTGATCATTGGCTCTAATCTGGACCGATCTTGAAGTTCAGGGTAATCAGCGGGGGTGCAGGGAGTGATAGGAGGCATGGGTGCACAGTTGTCTCTGGGGCTGTAGGCACGGACAGGAAGCAGGTGAGGAGGACCGGGTTTGGGTGGGGTGCTTGTGCATACTTAGAAGGGCGTGCCGAATCCTGTGGGCTGAGGCTGGACCTTTAAATCCAGGGTCTTCCAGACGGAGGGACAATGCCGACGCACTCCACGCTACTGACCAGAACACTCATTGTTAAAATGGTCAATGTTACGTTGCATACATGTCACGACAATCACGAATGTGATTTGTATGTAGCGGTGAGGCCCACGCTGGCCGCAGCCTCTGTTTTCCTGTGATTCCAGGGAGGCGCCGAACCGTAGTGTAGATTCCAAGAGAAGAGAGCAGGATGCTCATGCACTGGCCTGAGGGGCAGGGGGCAAGCTGGCATCGTGTTAGTCAGAGAACGCCCCGGACAGGGGCTCGGGAACACAAGAAAGCCATGTTCTCCGAGTCCTAGAGGCTGCAGTGTGAGGTCAGCTGCCTCACGGCACATCTAGTGAGGGCCTCTTGCTCGTCCTCACGTGGCCTTTGCACCGAGCACGTAGGCTCCCCGAGTCTGTCGTCTCCTAGAATCCAGTCCCATGAGAGAGCCCCGTAAGTACGGCTTACTTACCCCGAAAGACAGGGCTTACTAGAAGCCCTGTCTCCAGACACAGCCCAACGCACCATAGGGCCTCAACTGTGAACTTCGAGGGGGGCAGAGTTGGGTCCACATGGACTCCCTTCTCCTCTCCCATCTAGAAGGGGCGGTGGGCGAGGCCCACGAGGGCAGACAGGGCGACGGTGGCTTCTGTGTGTTCCTGACCGAGGCCCAGGCCATCCTCCAGCGAGGGAGACAGCAGGGAGCAGTGATGGAGGGACGCACGCAGCAAGGCCACAAAAACCACAGGTGGACGGGAGCAGGGATGGGCATCGGACTTCGCGAGTCAAAGACACGCACGGCGTATAACCTTGGGAACAAATGATGGCCAATACATCCATTAACGCAGCAGAGAACAGCTTAAAACTGTGGATGTTTATGACACTCTCAATATATAATTCCTTTGAAGAGACCAAAACAAGCCACTATTTTCCATTGCCATTAACTATTAATAAGGAGGAGATGGCCTTCCTTTCAAGAGCACTCAGAGGTTTTCCGCAGAGCAGGTGACGGACTTGAGTGCCTCTCTGACCGGTGAGGCCACAAGCGTTTAGAGTAGCAGCCTTCGCTGGTCTAGGGCTTTCCCCCCATGTATGCCGAAGGCCTGATCTTCCCATGCTTGTGTTCTCGTGCGGCTGGGGTGAGGTAAGTGGCATTTATTTGTTCAACATGATGGAAGGCTAAGTATGTCTGGTCCGGACGTAACTGCTGCTGCAGACGGCATGGACACCCCGTGCCCGCTCGTGAAATTGGACAGCAGCTTGGCCGATCTGCCCTCGGCCTCTCCTCCGAGGAGGCCACTTGCTGCCCACTGCATGTGCCCGCTGGGCTGTGAGGAGTGAGCGGGCGCGTGGCACCCAGGTCCCATCCAAACGTGCGATGGTGATAAAGCCACCATTGAAATACGTGTTTAAAAATACAAATTAAAAGAGAGAGAGCATGGTTTAGAAAAAGCTAAACAAATCAAATGGGCCATAGAGCATCCACCTTCCAGAGTGTGTGGGCCCTCCTCGCCTCCGGGAACTGTCACTGCAAGCTCTCCTGCTGCTTCCTCCGTTCTTTCCTGAAACGGGCTTTCGCCGTGCACCTGCAACGTTCCCGCTCTTCCATGAGCTAGGGATGTGAGGCAGCGGACCCGGCTTCTCCCTCCGCCCTCCCCATGAGCACCCGGGGATCTTCCTCTCCTTGGGCCCTCCCCTGCCGCGACTCGGGTCTTCTCACCCTCTCTGTCATGTCTCCGCAGACACGTTCCCGTTCACATCCCCTTCCAGGATGCTCGCTCACTGATGCAGGAACACCCTCCTCCCTCTCTCTGCCTGCACGTGGGTGTCTCCCCACCCAAATGGTGGACACTGGCGTCTTGGAGCTGAGGACCGATGTCTCCCAGTCTCTGCCCCCAGAGGAACAACCATTGAACTCCCCGGGGCCTGACGTTGGCTTTGCAGACCTGGCTTCGCTTTGTCAGAGGAGCGCTCCTCTGCAGCCTTGCTTCCGTCCTTCTGGGTTCCTCCACTCTGATGCTGGGAAGCATCAGGCAAGGCCAGCGTCTCTCGGGAAGACCCGTTGTAAGGGCAGAATCATCACTTTAGGTCGTTTTCTCTTTTCCTGACAAATAGAGCTATGATTGGCTAAGAACCTATACCTTAGTCATGACATCATTTCCACCTTGTGCAGTGGGGATGCGTGGCGGCAATGCTCCGGGGGCCCCTGGGCGAGTGTCATGACATCGTCACCACGCTCTCCTAGTGACAGCTCCTGTGGCCTCAGCTCGTAGGCACACACAGGGCCTGCGAATCCCTCACGGTCTCATCTGGATTAGTCTTCCGGTTTAGATGCATGAGCACGTGATGCTCTCAACCTTCTGATGGAGAAGTGCTTCTCGTTGCTAGCTTGCCATTGGGATGGTTGAGGGGGCCACCCCCCCGGGAGTGAGTGCTTCGTGTCAGCACCATCCGCGGGGTCGCAGCCCTCAGGGGTCATCAGCCTCAGGGAAACATGGCGAAGTGTCAGCAGTAGCGCTCGGCATAGCTGAGGTCCACTTAGGTTCTCCTCCCTACTTCCCGAGTTCTCACGCAAGGAGGAATCCCTACTGTGTGCCAAATAGACTCCATGGGCAGGGAGGACAAGCTATCAAGGAATTGAGGGGCATCAAGCAATTTTGGACATTGGCCTTGGGGTCATGTTGGTCCCCAGCAACGAGCTTCTGCTCCATAGACTCCCTGCTGCCTGGGCACCACTACCCACTGGGCCCTAAGCAGAGAGAACATGGGAACGCAGAGCTTGAATGCTTAGAGGGCAGTGGAACATTTGAGCTCAAACATGCAACCATAGCCAGACTAACCACAGCTAGGAGTAGGTGACAAGACGGGAGTGTTGTCCTGAGGTCCCTATGTAAGCTCTCCCCAGGAAGGGACTTCCCAACGGTGATCTGAGCGTGAGAGGGGGCTCGCTGGGTGGAGTGGTGGGGAGCCGGAGGAGAGAGAGAGCACAGTATGAAGCTCAGTCTTAACAAAGTTAAAAACCCTACATGATTGATGCACAACTGCTTCCTGGCGTGAGCTCACAGGACCTCGGAGCCAGCCTGAGATGGTGTAGGAACGCAGCAACCAGGCCACGATGTTAGCCGTGAGTCATACGGGGCACGCCTGAAGGGTCCGAAGCAAGTCAGTCAGGCTTGTACTGCGCCAGCAAGGGCAGGCTGGGAAGCTGACCGGCGAGCAGATGGGAGGTGATGGCTCTGGGGTGCGGGCCGGTGTTGCCATCTAAAGACACCCGGTGGGTGGCTCAGGTGCCGTGTGTCCGCTTAGGGTCCTGACCATGGGTTCCCGGTGGCACGGACGCACCTGGCTTTGAGAGGTGTTCCACACCCTCCGTTTCTCAAGCAGGTGCAGGCTTGGAGCCATGCCCCCTCTCAGTTTCCGGACAGACCCAATGAGGGGCGAGGGACAAAGAACGAGGCCACTGATGGGTCCAAAGAGCAGATCAGCTGGGAAAGTGGGGCAAGTGCAGAGGGAGAGAGATGATGTGGGCAGGAGGATGGACGGGCTTGAAGGAGGCTGAGCTCAGGGACTGGACTGCCTGGTTTCAGCCGTGGAGCCTTTCTGGGCTGCAACTAGGAGGGACAGGAGCTGTCGGGGATGCAGGAAGAGCCTGAGTGGCTCAAGTACGGGCGTGTGTCTGCCCAACCCCGGGTCCTGCAGACTTCTGCAAGTTTAGTGGAAACAGAAGACTGGCCCAGGCAGAGGCAACAGCTCCAGCAGACCCACTGGGAGGGGGGAGCACGTTGCTATGACAACGGCGACAGCCTCAAAACAAGGTCACACTCTCCTCCATCCTCCTCTCATGGGGCTTCCATCCCAGTGGGGAAAGAGGCTCGGTGCTCAGTGTGGAAATGCAGAGCCCCACAGCGGGAACTGGTGGGCTAGTGGGGGATCGTGCCAGTCAGTGGCAGAGATCCCAGCGACAAGATGGAGCCTCATCCCCCCTCAGTGGGGGAAGCTCTCACACGCAGAAGTCATCAGCCTTCTCTTAGGCCAAGCTTGGCTTCGTAGCCATCTCCCTCCGAGGTAAGGACCTCCTGATGGGACAGCTGATGCCTCACTTGGGCACAGCCTCCTCGCTGGCCCAGCTTTTCCACGGGCAGATGGCCTCTGTTGCCAGGCTGGGTCTCACCCCTGTGTGCAAGAAGGAGATGGTGGTCTCCCTCTGTGTGTCGCTGATCCTCTGGGGAAACAGCATACTGAATAGGTCCAGGATAAAACCAGCAACTACAACCTGCATGTGTCTTTAGGTACTCACTGCTTACAAGTTTCTACAAAGGTCCTTTCTAGGAGTTAAAAAAAATAATAATAAAAAAAAAGCGAGGGTATAGATTTCATTATCATCCTCTTCAGTGTTACTCTTTCTGGGAAACAGATCAAACCCCACGACATCCTTGCTGATTACAGGACCAAGTCCCAGCCCCATGCATGGCGTCTCCCTACCTCCAGCCGGTCCCACAATCTTCCATCCACTTCTTACCGTGCACCCTCAGCTGTGAGCAGTTCAGGTGCACATCGGGGCTTAAAGCCTCTAGTTGATGATTCAGGAAATCCGTCCGTGGCTTTGGACAATGCTCCCCTCCACCTTCTAGTGGATAAAACTCATCCTTTAGAATAGATTCAAATATCACATCCTTTCGGGAGCCTCCCAAAGGTCCTGCATCAGTTGCTGTGCCCTCACTGCTCCTCACACACAGAGTTCTGCACCGTACCCTGCAGCAGAGACCTCTCACAGCGTGAACTACAGGGAACTGACTTTTGTACACATCAGGAACTGTCAAAAATCAGCAGTTTCATACAATTTGACCAAATGGTTCTCCCTTACTGTGTGTGTGTGTGTTTAATAAAAACAGAATCCTTAGTTATATCTGGGCCAGTAGCTGCTGATTACTAAGATTCTATTTTGTAAATGTGGTCAGATGACTGAATTCAATCAATGAAATGTAAGCCAATGTATCGACCGATAGTGTCTAGGAACTTACTTAATAGATAACTTGTCTGTACCCTTTGTTAATTTCTTTGTGTCCTTCATCCATCCTGTGCACTGGTATGTACTTACAATTGCTGGAGCTCTAGCAGCCTTTTTGGAACAGGAGGTTAAGGGATACACTCTAGAGATTACGGAGTGGAAAGCTCGAAGTAGGTTGGGTCCCTAAGGTTTTGGGGGGGCAAACCCATCACAACAGCTGTGGACAGATAGGGTATTTCTATTTTAGTAAGCCAAGGTTGTTTGCAGTGGAACCTACTTCTAACTGATATGTAGTGAGTTTAAAGGATTCCTTCATATGCTTGCTCTCTCACCAGACCGAAAGCCTCAAAGGCAGGGATTGTGTTTTCAAATTCTTGGTCCCTCAGGCATTCAGCAGCAAGCGCTGGGCCCAGCAAATGCTCCATAATCTTTGTAAAGCATTTTGTTGTTGTTTTGAAGACAGTGATTCAAAAATAGCTTATGGGAATGAAAGACAACATTTAAATTCCATGGAAGTTACAAACAGACTCAAAGAATACCTACAATGAGAGGGAAATAGATGAAAAGGCGATCCACAGACATTTTTTCACAAGAAACAATATCAATGCCTCTCAAAGCCTGACAACATGTATTTGAATTTCTAAGAAAAACTCACTTACTCTGAGATGCAGAGGATCAAGGCCAATGAATACAAACAAAGGAAGCGGCCTTTAGATGCTTTGGAGGAAGACAGAGGAAGAGGAGGAATGAGGATTCGCAGTACTTGAAACTTCCTTCAATCCTTGGCTTCCCGTGGGTTTCAGCCTCAGTAAAAGCTGCGGACCTGGCTTGTGGGCGGGGTCTGGGGTGGAGAGGGGTCTGAATCTAAAGAGCCCCAGCAGCCCCTGTAAAGGCTAGAAACCCTAAATGTTCCCTCTGTACACTACGGCTCTCTGCTTAACTGCCAGGGACGATAGACACTCTGCCAACAGCAGGCTATGAGATTGCTATAAATCAGACATCAAGCGCCCGACGTCTCCGTAACGACTCTGGGACTGGAGATCGCAGGCTGCACTCAATCTGCTCTACCTGTTACCAGCTTCATGATAAACCAATTTGCACTTGATGTGAAAAAGTTTATTAGCACGATAAAAACTATCGAAGTAATCGATTTATAAATCTAAAGAAGCCGTTAGGCTGAGGGAACCCTAATAGATATCAGGGTCAATATCTAAATCAATAGAAGTCAGAGGTACAAAAGTGGGTCAGTCTTCCTGCTACAAATGAATCACTAGTAATCAAATATAATTTTGCATCATAATAGACATGTGGCAGACACAATAGATCTAATTCCCCTCCTCTGATGAAGGAAGAGGCAGGAGTTCAGTTATAGTTCCAGACCTCAGAAAAGAACTTGCTAAAGAAAGGGTGCTTTCGGGCACCTGGGTGGCTCAGTGGGTTAAGCCTCTGCCTTGGGCTCAGGTCATGATCTCAGGGTCCTGGGATTGAGGCTCTCTGCTCAGCGGGGAGCCTGCTTCCTTCTCTCTCTCTGCCTGCCTCTCTGCCTACTTGCGATCTCTCTGTCAAATAAATAAATAAAAAATCTTAAAAAAGAAAAAAGAAACATGCTTTCACAATGTCAGAGAAGGAAATGTGGAGGGGACTGAGGGATGCAGGGATGGGTGACGGCAGGAGGGTCTGGGATCAGAACGCGGTCCTTTGTTCTCCCCCAGGGGCTGAGTCTGGACAAGGCTTTCGTGTGGCGTGGCATGGGGGGTGGTTTCCTGCATCTTCTTGTGTAAAATCAGAGGAATCAGAGGAGGGAGAATGTAGCGAGCTGTCAAATGTGCAACACTACTTGACCAACGTAGAATCCTGGAGAGAGGAGAAAGGTAGAGCTTGGAGGGCCCGGAGCACGTGCAGTGGGTGGAAAGAGGCACATGGTGTTGGAGAACAGGAACGAAAACAAACCGGCCGAGGCCCGGGTGAGACCCAGGCATTAGAGCCCTTGGGCGTGGCGGCCCATTCTGGCCGGCAGCCCTCTGCCTTGCTCCATCTATGGGCAGCTTCAAGAATCTGTGGCCCCCAGCCCGCAGCCCGCAGCCCCCTTCGTCTGTGAGTTTCCCAGGGTTCTGCAACAAATGAGTGCAAACTGGGCAGTGGGGGATGGAAGTCTCTGCTGCTGCCTCCTGCGTTGTGGTGGGGGGGCCCCTGGGCTCTGGAGGTCTCGCCCCGGGCTCTGCCCCATCTTCCTGGGGTTCCCCCCCCCGGGCGTCTGTGTCTTCTCCTCTTCTCATAAGAGGAGGCCCACCCTCCCCAGAGTGACCCCATCTGCATCTTCCCTAATTCCATCTCCAAGACACTATTTCCAAATAAGCTCAGATTCTGAGGTTATGAGTAGGTATGAATTTTGTGGCAATTCTGATCCCCGTGACGTCATACGCTTCTCATTTTCTGCCCGGGTCTCCTGTGCCACCCGGGGGTGCCCGCGGGAATCCTGGTAGTCATGTGTGTGCGCAGGTGGCCCGCGAGACACGGAACCACAGATTCCCTCCAGCTCCTTTGGCCCCTAAGAGACCACTGATGGCAGACATCACCAGCATGAAGCCCTGCGTGGAGCTGAGCTTCCTTCTGAAGCCGAGCTTCTCCTCTCTTCGCTGCCTCCGGTGCTTGTGAATGCCTTCAGCTGCCTCCTCCTTGGTTCTCTGTTCAGCGTCAGTAGCTCCTCTTGGCAGGGTTGTCTTCACACACGTTCCTGGTTAGAGCTGCGCGCTGGAGCCCGCTGTCGTCCTCACTGTTGTAAACGCCCCTGAATGTCACCTGCCTTGCTCTTGGTCGAGATGAAGCAACCTGACATCAGATCGACCTAAACTCAGCCTCTCAGCTGCCATCATCTCAGCACAGCTCACTTCTATCCTACGAAATCTGGTCATTTAAGAAGGCTTTCCACATATGCAAGCCTCACAACCAAGTCTGGGAAGTCATAGATGGAGAAATGATGTCCCCCTTCCAAGCAGGGGTACATGACAACACAGAGCTGAGTTATTGTCCCGGCACGGCTATCGCGCTTCCCAACCCCAAACACAGTGCTGTAGAGACGATGGTGACGGCAGATACCAACTGGGGACTAGACCCTCTAGGCAGATCCTAATGTAGGTTTTCTGTGAAGTAAGTTAATCTCGCTCTTCTCCTGCGGCATCCTAGGCCTGGGTGTTTCTATTTTGCTCAGGAAGCATGTAGCTGATTAAATAATATTTAGCCTTTGGTTAACTTTTGGGAGACTGGGCTTCCATTGCTTATAATGATTCATTCCTCTGCACAATTACACAGATTTCGGTGCTCATCTATGGTCTAGGTAAGCCAGCGTCTGCCGGGCCCCGGGTGCAGCGAGAGCCCACAGCGCATGCGACGGGTACATCCCAGGCTGTTGCAAGTCAGTCATTCAGCATTTCTGCCTCAGTTACTCAATAATCAGGCCTTTATTAGAAGAGTAAAGGGAAGAAGGGAGAAAGGGAGGGAGGGGAGAAAGGAGGAAGGGAAATGGACTGAATATTTCACGTTTTGATTGTTTAAGTCAGTATCAGATTATTTTCACTGAAAGTGCACATACTTTCGTGGTGTACTTCTCTTTTAAGTTTTATTTTTGCTGTTTGCCTTGCGGTAGTAGAGAGCCAAAGAAATGTACTGGGCTTTTTTTCGTATTTTTTTCCCTCAAGAGTGCTGTTTCTTCACTAATATCCAATGCGCCAGGTTTGCCACCTGTGGTATCGATTTTGTGTATTGAATTATGGAATGTGCTGGTGACTGGGATATAAAACAGATAAAAAACATAAAATAGATGAAAATGATGAAAAAGTTAGGGCTTTTGCTATGCATAAGCTGGTTTTGGATTGATGTGCAAATAGTAGCCAGGAAAAATGACAAATTATTACTGAATTCAATACCAAGTTGTGTGAGGGGACTTCAAGGCTATAGAGACTGGGGGAAAAGTAAAGAACTCCGTGTTGTATTTGATGAGAGAGTGCTACTGCAGGGGAACAGGATGAGGCTAGTATTTGTTTATCTATCTACTTATTTATTTGCAAGTGTTATTTATTTAAATAATCTCTACACACTCCCCATGGAGCTTGAACTCAGGACACTGAGATTGAGATGCAGTGCTCTTCTGACTGGGCCAGTGGGGTGCCTCCAGAGTGAATCTGTATTTAAACGAAGGCATTTGTTACATAGATGCTGTGAGCAAAGAATCTGAGCAGTAAAATGGCTCAGAGAAAGCATATGATGTCTGGGCATGGCAGGACTTTTTTTAGAGGTCTTCTTTTGGAAAAGTATCGAAGATTCCTACAATCTGAGGTGTCCCTGTGGCCAGAGTGAGGAATTAGATCTCTCTGGTAGAGAAGAGAAGAGATTCTGAAACTTTCCCATGGAGGTATTTTCTGACAGGTAATACCTACCTTATGGCAGAGAATTTCAGAAGCTAAGGAAACTATTATGGAGAAAAACAAGTCACTTGTGGTCTTACCCCTGGGAGGAGGCCCTTTAAGCCTTGCTGTGTGTTTATCTTGGCCTCTTATGGGGCTGCAAAGAGATACATTTATTTTTTGCATAAAAGTGAGATTATTCTCCAAAGATTGCTAATATCCTGATTTTTAAAATTAATATCATCTTAGAGGTATTTTCAAGTTGTCGTTCTTTGAAAAGTGTTGAGTAGTATTGATATGTACCCTAAGATTAAGCAATTCTTATATTCTTGGAATAAATTTTACTTGATGCTGATGTATCATTATTATGATGGGATATGCTACTGGATCCCATTTGCTAATTTTTACAAATATCTCTATTCATAAGGAAAATTGGCCGGTAATTCCTCCTGTTTTGTGAGTACAATTTTTTAAAAATACTACAGGCTTATGGAAGTGCCACTGAATTAATAGGGAAGCTTCTCATATTTTCCCAGGCTCTGGAAAAATTTAAGTACAAGCTAGACAGACCTAGCGGGCACTGAGACTCCCGGTTCCAGGAGTGTGGCTGACAAAACAGGTCTAGAGTGCTCCTATTACAAATAGCTAGATATGCTAAGTAAAAAGGAGAACACAAATTAAATAGAAAGCCAAGGAAACCCTGAAGATTCCAGAGCAAGAGCCGGTATTGAAAAGCTGGCACGTTGAGTGGGTTGTTAACGAGACACGAGATCCAGACAGCAGGTGATACTGGGTCTCCTCGTAAATACTGCGATCTGAGATGAGAGGAAGCAGGGGTTAATTTGTCTGCTTCCCGTGATGCCGGGGCCAAGCGGGAACAACAGTGCTCTCACCAAAGGGGATAACCCTGGACCTCAGGTTCAAAATCTACATCCAGAGGAATGACAGAATTTTCTGTTACATCAACAGTCATAATGGGAAGAAGGTGATGGAATTCCTTCAATGTTTTGGGGGAAAAATACTGCCAGTCTGTAATTCTGATCCAATAAAATATCTTAAAATAATAAAGACAGAAAAAATGTATTTTTAGAGAAACAAATGCTGAAAGATTTTGACTCCAAGACACTCTAATTAAGGGAAATTAAGGAAACAGATCCACTTTAAGCAGGAGAGGTGTTCCGGATGCTCAGAGATTAAGGAAGAAATAAAGAGCAGAAAGTGGTAAAAGTGTGAGTTAGATGAGTAAGGCATAGATAAAACAATAATTGTGCTTTCTGATAGGGTTAAAGACATGAAGACAAGTTGCTCTGTCAAAAGTTAGCATTTTTTATCAGGAGGGAGGGTCACAAACTCACTGTTTGGGAGTCTGTATATAGCCTCCGACAGACAGCGAATATTTTGGTTAACTGAACTTTTCTAAATGAGCCATGTCTGGTGTGATTTGTAGAGTATTACCAAAAGAATAGAGAGTACGTAATTCAGAAAAATGGAGAAAAAGATGGAATGAACAGGTAATCAATTTTAAAAAGGGAGATAGAAGAAATACACAAATCTGGGATGAGCAATAAACATAAACCTAAGTAAATAGAGATCAGAACCACATCAGCCATTCCACTGACCATAAAGAGTTGAAATGCCTCGTTAAACCAGGATGCTTTTAGACTGGCTGAAAAAAAAAATCCAACAGATAGAAACATTCCAAAGATTTAATGTTAAAAGTTAAAGAATGGTAATTTGTGAAATTTAACCAAAGAAAAATGATATAGCAATATTAATAGGAAAAAAGATAAATTTTAAAACAAAAAGCACTAATAGACATAGAGGATACATGTCATGATAAGAGGTTAAATACACATTCTTCCCACCCCCCAAAAAAAACCTAACTAGGATTTGCATGTGCCTAATAATTCATATGTGCTAAAACCTGTACAACAAAAAATTGACAGAAGAAACAGATAATCACAGTGGGTGACTTTTTAACACCCGTGTCTCAGAGACGGTGTGGGCACAAGCCAGCACAGAAGGGTAGAGACGCTCCGGACCACGTGACGAAGGGGGTGGGCTCAGGGCTCACAGTAGTGCATCCTTTAACCGTAGACTATGGGTGAGACATTGATAAAAATCAATCAGATGCCGGGCCAGGAAGGTAAATCTTAATCCGTTACGGAGGACTGAAATCACACAGGGTGTGTTCCCTGAACAGAGTGCAACTGAGCTAGACCCCAGTCACTGAACGATGATCCAAAAACTCAGGCAAGTTTGAAAGTTACAGAACCCATTGACAAAGAACTCAGGAGTCAAAAAAAAAAAAAAATTTGAGTTGGAGCATAGAAAATACAATCCTCTGAACTTAATGATAAAAAAATTACTGCACAGCCAAACTTGTGCGATGCAAGGAAACAAAACTTAGTGATACGTGTACCATCCCACGTGCATTGAGGAAGAAATGGTGACAATCAGTGAATACTAGTTCCGGAATTATGTGTAGACTACCAAGTAATTACAATGAAACAAGGTAAAAATGTAAAGAGAAGGAATTAATAAATAATACGGAGTATATTGAAATAGTTATAAAATTACCAAAACACTGATGAAGGGGGAAAAAAGGCCTGGGTACAGCTCTGGGGAATGAAAGAGGGTTTACAACCATTGTGGCTTAATGTGACATTACAAAGATGCTAAGACAATAAGAGAATATTATAGCTTGACAGTAAATTTTTTTAATTGAAGAGTAATTGGCAGACCATGTTGGATCAGTTTCAGGTGTGTAACGTAGTGGTCTGGTATTCACATGTGAAAAGGTCACCCCAGTAAGCAGAGCTCGCCTCTGTCACCATGCAAAGTTGTTACAATGTTACTGAATGTGTAGCCCCTGCTCTGCATCCCACATCCCCACGCCTTATAACTGGAAGTCTGTAGTGCTTAATCTCCTTCTGCTGTTTCTTCCCTCCCTCTCCCTTTTCCCTTCCAGCAATCACCAGTTTATTCCTTGTATTTATGCGTCTGTTTCCACGGTTTGTTTGCTTATTTGTTTAGTTTTTTAGATTTTACGTGTAAGTGAGATCATATGGTATTTGTCTTTCTTGGTCTAATTTCATTTAACACTAAGCCCTCCAGGTCCAATCTTGTGAATGAGAGGATTTCATTTTTTTCTAATGACCGAGTAATATTCCACCGTGTGTCTGTATTCATGTATTTCATTTGTCCGTGAGGATACGCATTGAAAGAAATGTACAAAGCAGTGGGTTTTTTTTTTTTTTGGTTTGTTTGTTTTTTAATGAAAGCAAACTTGGAAATAGCTTGGATGCCTACCCACCGTCAATGGTTACAGTAAAGTTACATAGAGGAGCTTTCCAACAAGCTAATTATCTTGTCTCTTAAATAAGATGATGATTCACCCCTGAACTTCCCTATTAATGTTAAGGATGCTGTCTTAGATTCTTTGTTGCAAGTGATGTGCAACGGAATTCTAGACAGCAATCTATTACTGTTTCTAGTAGGGCAAACTCCACAAATCCAATATTGAAGTCTGGGAGACTTCACACAAGAATATCCTGTGGCTGAATTGCATTCCTCCCATTTATATGCTAAAGTACTTAAGCTCCCTCTCCCCCAAAGTGCGACTGTGTTTGGAGATAGGGCGTTTAAAGAGATAATTAAAGTAAACTGAGATCATGGCAGTGGACCTTAATCCCATATGGCTGGTGTTTTTGTAAAAAGAGGAAGAGACACCCAGGAATGCACAGAAAAAAGGCCATATGAGGAACACACCGGAGGTGACCATCTGCACCCCAGGAGAAACCAAAACTTTCAACACCTCCACCTGTGACTTCCGGTCCCCAGAACTCTGGGTTGGGGGACCTCTGTTGGTATTTTGTTATAGCAAGTCTACCACACTAATACAGAATATCCCCATTTAACTAAATGATTGAGTTTCTCTAAGTTTCAAGGACAGGCAAAATGAAATTATATGGCTGAGAAATATACACGAAGATGCTAACACTGTAAGAAAAGCAAAAAAGTGATTTTCGTGAGAAGCCTAGACAGTGGTTGCCAGTAGGAGGAGGGAGCCGAATACCACAAGGGAAGGTTCTAGCAACTCCCAAGGGGTGGCACTGATCACCTTCTTGCTCTGGATTGTGGCTGTACAGGTTTCTCTGTCTAATTTCTTCTACCACACGTATGTTTTAGGTAGTAGTCCATGCAAATGATAAATTACACAATTAAAAGAGTAACGCTGAGCAGCCGCTGAGTGTGTGTGATGGGAGGAGCCTGTACAGAGATGGGAAGGTGGACAGGCCCCCCTGGTTATGGGGAGTGCTCTCTTTCCTACACCGGTTGTGGTGGGCACCACAGCACTCATTCCATCGCTGTTCTTTATAACCTATGCATAGTTTAGAGTTATCTTATATCTACTTGGTATCTTAGAAAAGCAATTGTTTCTTTAAAAGGTACAAAAAAAAAATCAACGTATCTGGCAGCTTCAGAAATTCAGCTTGCAAAGGTGACTTACTAAGGGGCTGTTAGGAAAAATACAGGTTCCCCAGTTAAATTTGGAATTCCGATGAACAATGGAACATTTTCAGTGTAGACTGCCCTAAATATTGCATGGAGTAAGTTCATACTAAAAAGTTGTTCACTGTTTGTGGGCAAATTCAAATTTAACTAGGGGTCCTCTCTTTTTGTTCACAGGATCCGGCAACCCTATTAACATCAGTGCTTGAACGATTCCCCAGGAACACCGCTTTTACAACTTTATTTCAGTGGAAAGCATTAGTACTCATCCCAAGATTTATATCCATGTTTCATGTCATTGATTCTTCTTTCTCTTAGCAAAGGGCTGTTGTATAAATTTCTCCCGGCATCTCCACTTAAATGTGTCCAAGAACAAGCTAATTATCTTGTCTCTTAAATAAGATGATGATTCACCCCTGAACTTCCCTATTAATGTTAAGGATGCTGTCTTAGATTCTTTGTTGCAAGTGACAGAAACTCACTGGGGCCAGATGTAGTCCAATGACGGTTTACGGCCTCATGGGGTTGACCTGCTTGAGGGCAAGGAGGCGGGAGGGCCGCAGGGCGGAGGAGACCCAGGACTGGGACTGCCTGGGCACCCCTTGTCATCCCTGCTGTCTCTGCAGGGCGACCTCGTTCCTACTCGGCTCTTGGGCTCCTCCCCGGAGAGCCTGGGTTAATTCGGGCTGTGTCACTTTGGAGCTGGGCCCTTGCATGAGTTACTGGCCTTCCCTGCCGCTCTACCCTCCTCTGCAAACTCCGTTCTGAGCCAGTCTCCCTAGAAGCGGAGCCTGGGATGGGGATTTGGGTGCCTTTGATTCCCAGAGGGGATATCATCGGGAGAAAGGAAGGGAAGGAAGCCAAAAGAGGCTCCGGGGAAGGCTGTGGTCTCTGCTAGTACAATGATCATCTGTTCGCACAGGGAGCTCTGCAAAGTGGTCTGTAGTTCAGTATCGTCCCAACTGGCCTTTGTCCTCCTGCGATGGTTGGTCCCCTCACATTGGGAGGCAGCGGCAGCTAGGAGTGACCGGTGGCTCCTATCGGGTGGAGGGCCCGCCCCTGGGTCATTCTCTGCTGTGGTCCCTGGCCAGCAGGAAAGGGGCATCTTGCTGTCAGTGGAACCAAAGCCTGGTCACCCCCACGCCATCACCGTGTCCCCGTGTCTGGTCACCCCCACGCTGTCCCTGCGTCCCCG
>PITA01019338.1:0-37824 GCA_004023965.1 Spilogale gracilis | reverse complement strand
CCTTGGGCAAATCCCCAAACCTCTCTGAGCTGTGCTTTCTTTTTGTGTCACGTGAGGGCAATAAGATTAACCTTAGAGGGTTTCCAAGAGGGTTAAATGAGACTGCATACAAAAACAATTAGCTCACTGTCTGGTTCATAGTTGCAGTCAATAAATATTTATTATTATTATTATTATTATTATTATTTTTTTTTTTTTTAAAGATTTTATTTATTTCACAGAGAGAAACACAGCCAGAGAGGGAACACAAGCAGGGGGAGTGAGAGAGGGAGAAACAGGCTTCCTGCCGAGCAGGGAGCCCGATGTGGGCCTCGATCCCAGGACCCTGAGATCATGACCTGAGCCGAAGGCAGAGGCTTTAACCCACTGAGCCACCCAGGCGCCCTTATTATTATTTTTTTATGCTAAGTCAGGAAAGTACAACTTGGGCCCCCAGTTCTGTTCTGTGCCCTGGCTGCTGGAGGTGTCAGGAACCAGAGAAGCTAGCAAGCACACCCAATGGTGAATTTGCTGTGGGCTAGTCACTGTGCTGAGCCCTTTAGAAGGATGAGTTCATTCAGTTCTCATAATACCCAGGTGAGATGTGAACTGTCATCAGCCCCATTTTCCAGGCCAGGAAGCCGAGGTTTGGAGAGATTAAGTAATTTGCCCAAGGTCATTCAGCCAGCTTCACCAGATTTCACCAGAGTTCTGCTACCCTGCTTCTCAGCAGGGCAGGAAAGAGTCCCACTAACACATTTAATTTAAACTTTGATTTTGGGAGTTTCTGCATTCTCTGCTGGGGGAGCTAAAATCAGGTTATATAGTATTTAGAAACGAAAGGCTTGTTGCTTATCTCCATTCCTCCTGTTTTTTTAAAACCGGAGTCACATTCATGTACAGCAAATTCCTGCAATAAGCACAGTGTCCTCCCTCAATGAAGACACAGGACTTGCGGATTGTTGGCATTCGATAGATCCTGTCTCTGGGCTCATTCCTAATACATGGGTCGGTGCCAGACCCCAAGGAATGTGGCTTTGAAAAACCAGGATGTTCCATCCCACCCTCATTCCATCCCCCTGTGCCTCTATCCGGAAGAATCCAGTTTAAAATAAGCACCAAGCGTGGCCTGGAAGAAGAAATGAAGCCACAGGAAGGCAGCTGCCGACCTGGCTTGGTTGGGGGAAGGGGAGAGGGATGTAGCAGCCCTGGGTGGACCCTAAGGCTGGAAGCCGACATGAGCTTTCTCTCAGAGTCCAGGGGCCAATCGCTGCAGGGGCCCAGAGGAAAAAGAGAATCACGAAGTGCTAGAATCAAAGGACTTTGAGATCATTTGATTCAACTGTCCCATTTTACAGATGGGGAAATCAAGGCCCAAAGAAGTATGAGGTTTGTCCAAAGGTGTATAGCTGGTGAGTAGGAGAGCCAGGGCCAGACCCCGGGCCTCCCGAAGGCCACCGACTTTTCTGGCCTCTGGACTTCCAGTCCGGGGGGAGAAGCCCACTGCAACTTGCCCAGGAGGAACCTCTCGGTGCCTAGGCACTGTAGGACCTGGACTGCTCTCATCATTTGAGCTCAGTGGAATCATCGTTGGCTCTTTAAGGCTTAGGCATTAAAACCAGTGTTAGGGGTTAATACTTCACCATGAGTGTGCCAGTCTGACCTGGTGAAGTGGCCCCCGAGTTTTATCCCACACCGACTCGTGCAGGGCTTTCCTTGCCCGGGGCTTCTCCCTACCCTGGTGACTGGTCGTAGGCGTTCTTCCATTCCCCACATGCTTCTGCAGAGAGAGGTCAGGAAGGCATGGGGAGCCCCAAATGTCTATGACTCAGTCTGGTAGGATATGATTCCCTTGTCAAAATGACCTCCTTTTGTGTCCATCTTGGGCCCACCAGGACATAGGATTCCACTCAGAAGGGCTGAAGGCAAGGGAAGTGGATGACAGAATGATTAAGGAGATGTGGGCCAGATAGAAGTGTCAAAAGGGAGCCCTTCTGTCTTGAGTGCCAAGGGGCAGGGGGAGGACACACTGCCCAGGACAGAGGAGGGTGGGGTTGCACCTGTGCCAGCACGCTGCCCAAGCAGGGAGGGCAGGGCACAAATCTCCATCTTCCTCTTCTCACAGGCTGTTCCCCTGTCCGTGCCCCCCACTGGCCAAACACCCCTGGAGACAGAGGGCAATGGGCCGTAGAGGTCAGCCCCAGGCACTGGGAGGGGTGTCTGGATGGAGAATAACGCATTGTTCAGTCACCTGCTTCAAAGCAGACCTGAGTTCAAATCCTGGCCCTGCCACTGATGGAATTGCTTCAGTGTCCTCAGACTCAGTTTCCTCATCTGCAAAGTGGGGATGACAATCCTTCTCTTGTGACCGGCTGTGAACTTCAGCCTCGGACCATGTGTCTGCTTCATAGTCTGTAAGTGGGATGCTTTGGAGGCATCAGCTGACGGCAGGCACTGTTGGGTCGATTTTACAGATGAGGATGTGGAGCTGCAGAGAGAGGGAAGTAGCATCCTTGGGTTGTATGAAAAGTGCCACGGGGCAGAACTGGGAATGAGATGCGGCCCGGTGACTCCCAAGGCCCAGGCTTTGTCGTTGGACGCTCCTCCGGTAATTGCTTTCAGTCTCTCGGAAACCACTGGCTCAGATACCCACTGCGTGCTCCAAGTTGGGCTGATGAAAATGTGCCAGAGTCATTAAGTTATCAGTGGGGAAGGCGGCTGCTTCTCCCCTGCAGGAAGGATTCTGCTGTCTGCGGCAGCCGGCTTTGTTCACACAAACTGCCCCTGATTCTCCGCCCTCCACCACCACTGCCGCCTCCTCCCTGCACCCTGCCCCCCACACAGGGCGTGAGGGGGTAGGCTTGAAGCGGGGAAAGGGGTGCTGTAGGTATTCTGGGGCAACGCTGAAGGTGTTCATAACTCCAGACAGGAGGTGCTACCTGGAGAATCCCTGTCTAGGGCAGGGGGGAGGGCGGGGGGGGGCAAGGTGGGCAAGCACTATTTCTGCAACTTGACAGATGGATCCGCCCCAGGGGAAGGAGAGAGAGGAAGGCAAGCTGGACCTTCCTTGCTGTCACAGCCGGTCCCCTCCGAGCACCGTTCCAGGAACACAAATCCAGGTGCATGCTTGCCAAGGTGAAAAGAAGGGCCTTGGGCTGCGCCCGGGCTGGGCTCACTGATCCCCGGGGTGATGGCTTCAGAGGGCCAGCACGCAAAGGAGAGGGCCCCGGGGACAGAGACCGGGGTGGGAAGATGGGGCGCAGCCCTCTCTAAACGCTTGAGCAGTCCTGGGGCTCGGTCGGATTCCGCACGACAGAGAATTCCAGAGTGAGGTTGCTGACATGATGAAGGGATAGCAGATGGTGCTAAGACTTTATTTTCAGTGTACTTTCTACCCTCTTTTTCTGGTGACTCCATCACCCCCAACTGCGGAGGAGAGAGGACTAGCTGGGCCCCTCCCCTTTTGGGTTTATTCTCTTTGCTTTGATGGCGGTAGTACTGATAACAGCGGACAATGGCTGCCCTTCCTGAGGAGGCAGGCACCATTTTAAATGTGTTTCTTTCACGGAGCCTCAGGGAGCCTCAGGGCGTGAGGCAGATGTGCTGTTTCAATGATCATCCCCGCTGGCCCCAGAAGACGTGGAGGCACAGAGAGGTTTAGTGACTCAGCCCAGATCACACAGGTGCTCTGTAGTGGACTCGGCAGGGGCCGACTCGGCAGGGCTTTGAGTCCAGGTGGCTGAGACTAGCCTGCCCCCTTACTCACCTCCTCTCTGAAGGAGATACTGCCGTGCGGGGGCCAGACTTCCAAGGTTACTGCAGAGGCGAGTTTTACTCCCAGCTCAGGGCTGCTTGGGGCCTGTGGCCCATGTGGCAGTGCCTGTGTATCAGGGCTGACAGGTTCTTTGTTTCCAGTAACTTAGTCCCTGATCTCTGACCCCAGTCCCAACAGGTTTCCAGGACCAAATACACAATTGACGGGGCCCAGTGCAAAATGACAATGAGGAGCCCTTTGTTCAATATGTATGAATAATTTCCAGATGCTAAAAGCAAAGCCTTAAGCCAAGTGTGGGGCCCTTCTGAGCACAGACCCTGTCTGAATGCATGGGTCCCCTGCCCATGAAGCTGGTCCATCCGGGTTCAGTGTGGCAGGGACATACCATTAAATAGTGCTGGGTTTTCCTTTCCTTTCCTTCCAATCTAGTCAACGTAGGGTTTCCAAGGCATTTCTTTCCATCAAAATGTACCAGTCTGATCCAGGTACAATTCCACCAAGATAAATCTTAGAAATCTTTTGTCTCTAGGATGAAGTCATTCAAAGACCTGGTACTCGGGTTAGAAGCTTCATTTTGGGGTCAGGCATCTTGCTGTATTATTTCGAATTCCTCCTAACCCTGCCTTTTAAACTCGCCTCCCTCAAGCCTCCTTCCCTTTAACCTTTGAGTCTGCTCCGGGATGAGCCCTGTTAAAGAACGAGCCCCACGCAGCCTCCCTGTCCCCCACTCACATCCGCCCTCCAGCCTCTGGAAATAGTGGTGTCAGCCCCGTCACCACTTCCTTGTTTCCAGGAGCATCCTAAGCCTCTGAAGTCTTGTGTCGTCCTCCTTGAGGTCGTGGATTCCCTGCTCGCGCAGGTGGCCTCCTGTCAAATGCAGTGATCTCTTTCTAGTCTCCACCTTTCTTGACCCTTCTTAGGCATCTGACATTCTCTTGGCTCTGCCAGCTTCTCATCTGTAAAATGGGGACGTGGGTTGCCGTGTGCAAATTGACCGGAAACCCGAGAACAGGTCTGGGACTCGGTACGTAGACAATAGCTGTTCGCAGCGGCGATGACTGCTGATATCCTTGGTCCTGTCATTTGGAAAGCCTACCTCTTAAAAAAAAAAATTCCAGTATAATTTACATCCCAGTGTAATTTAGATACCTTTAATATTAGTTTCAGGTACTTAATGTAGTGATTCAACAATTCTATATATTTTATGTGGTGCTCGTTGTGTTAAGTGTACCTTTGATCTCCATTCTTAAGATACTGGTGTTTTCTGAGTTCTATCCTCTGTCCACCTTTTTTCTCTCTCCATAATCTCTCCACCTCTCCATATCCCTAACTCCCCTTACCACCCTGGCAACTTCCCACGTCCACACCTCTTTCCTAAGCTCTGGGTGTGCAGGGTAACCCCAGACTGAACTCATTCTCTTCCTTCTTTAGATCTGGTTTTCCTCCTCATCCCTTGACCTATTGCTCCTCAGGAACCTAGGTGTTTTTCTGCTTCCCTTAAATGACCTCGAGTGCCAGCCATGATCTTCCCCGTGCTGGTCCCTGGGGATGCAGCAGTGTGCAAAGATACAGGACCTGCCATGCTTCCTGCCGGTGGGGGGGCACACGTGGTGACCCATGATTTGTTCTAGGAAGGTAACGGACAGGAGTCCTAATTTTGATTGGAGAGAGTTCCCTGAGAAGGACATTTGAACTGACATCTGAAGAATGATCAAGAGTTAATTAGGCAAACTGGGGCTGGGGGCCATTGTGGGCCAAGGGAAGAGCTTGTGCAAAGGCTCTGTGGTAGAAAGAGAGTTTTATGGAATGGAAAGGCAATGGGACAAAAGGGCAGAGAAGGTGGTGGAATGTGGTGTTGGGCGAGGCTGGGGAGCTCGGCAGGGCCTGGGTGGGGCATGGCCAGGAAGACAAAGTTACTGTCATTCCAGGTTCCTCCTTGTTGCTTATACCCACCCCTTCCTTCTCTTTAACCCCTCTTTTATCCTGAAATCCTCATTGTTCACACACAGAAAATTAAAATAGCCTCCTGCCACCTTCAAATCCATCTTCTGTGCTATAGTCTTAAATAGGATTTCTAAAATGTAAATCTGAATAAGTTGGTCCTCAGGCTACAATCTTCCCCTGGCTCCCCATTTTCAGGACAAAATCTTGCCCAGCTTCCTTGCTTGTTAGCTCCCTCATGCCCCACCCCTGCCCACAGTTCCCCAAAGTTGGGCAGAATGTGCTTTGCTGCCTGAATACCTTTGCCTCCTTTGTCTGGTAATGTTCTGCTACCTTGCAAGCCACAGCTCACCCACCTCCTCCAGGAAGCCCTCCCTCCACACTCAGGTGGGTATGCTGGCCCCTCCTCTTTCCTGGGTGCATGTGCACACTGGTGTTATTGTTCCATTTCCCTCTTTGCTTGTTGACTTGTACATCTTCTCTGTCAGAATGGGAGCTCCTGGAGGGAGGGCACTGGGCTTCCTTTACCTTTGTCCTTCTGATGCCATGGGGCTGGGCACATATGAGGTGTTTAATACATGTTTTCTTGAAGACCTGATGATGAAGGAATAAGATGGTATAAATAGGTAGTGAAAAAGGCAGCTCCATCAGGAGAGCTCTGTAGTTCTGTGCATAGGGATGATAAGAGGTCTGGTTTCCATGACCTCCTTGTGCTGTCTGGTTCTGCTTCCTCTAATGATTGAGCACGAGTCTCACTGTCCCCACCTGCCACTTCCATCCATCCCAAAGGGCAGGTGCACCACGGTGAGCACAGTCAAGCCTAAATCAAGCAGAGTGGGTCTCAGACTGTGGTGTGCAGCAGAATTCAACCAGAGGACTTGTTAAAACAGAGATATCTGGTTCTTTCCCCAGAGTTTCCAATTCAGTAGATGTGAGGTGACGCCCAAGAATGTGCATCTCTAACAACTTCCCAGGTGATGCTGATGGTGCTGGTCTAGGGACCATTCTTGGAGAATCTCTTTTCTAGCAAAAGGATTTGCTCTAAAAATAATTACTCTCTATGGTGTTGGGAAAGGAGATACGGGAAGCTTTTTGCTTGGCTTTGGTTTTGTAGGTTTAAAGACCTATTAGTATGAGATTAATGTGGATAGATGGATCAGATTCTACAAGCTTCCCTTCTCCCTCCATCTCCTAGCTTTACCACAGAGTGTTTCCGTGTTCATTCATCAGTTAGTCAATGGATATGTTCTGAAGATGTAATATGTGCATTGTTGTTATTAAGATGAAATTGGTATGAAACTGTCCTTAAGAGAAGTTCTCCGGTATAGATGTAACTACGATTCAAGGAGATCAAAGAAGAAAGCCTGCTCAGATGGGCGATGATTCCCTGATCCGTGGAATTGTCCTAGGCATCGAGCAATAGTGGGAATAAGACAATTTGATAAGTGAGGCCATATGACTTTTAAGACCCTGAAATTCTGTGATTAAGGAAGACCATGGTAACTGAAACAACAAAATCGCACAGATGAAATGCTGTGGAGTTTGTAGTAGGGAGGTCTCCAGAGTCAGCGTCCTCATGGAAATACTGTTATTACTGTCCTTCTTTTTTTTTTTTTAAAAGATTTTATTTATTTATTTGACATAGAGAAACACAGCCAGAGAGGGAACACAAGCAGGGGGAGTGAGAGAGGGAGAAGCAGGCTTCCCGCCAAGCAGGGAGCCCGATGTGGGACACGATCCCGGGTCTCCGAGATCATGACCTGAGCGGAAGGCAGTCGCTTAACCAACTGAGCCACCCAGGCACCCTGTCCTTATTCTTAATAAACATTTATTCCTCACCAACTGTATGCTTGATTACTATGTGGATTTATAGCCGATGACCCCACAATTTGCTGTTTATTAACCTCAGATCATTGCCAAGGTTAAATAGAAGAAGCCACAAGCAGGCCTAGAGTGTGCCTCAGGGGCCTCTTTAGGTCCCATTTCCTGAGTCAAATGGAATTGAGATGTGTAGTGCTGTTTTATTTTTTTTTTTGAAATATTTATCAGAGAGAGAGAGAGAGAGAGAGAGAGAGGATATAAGTAGCCAACTGTAGGCCTTGAACTTAGAGACACTGGGTCACCAACTTGAATTTCAGACTCTCACATTATTAAGAAAATCCAACCAATTGCTAAATTCCATTATTTGAGGCAGGGTCAAAGTCCCTCTTTCAGGCAGGCCCAGCACTTAGCATTTAGCTCTTTAGGCTAAGCTGAACCCCCACCCCCGCCCCTTGCCCCTAGGCACCATTAATGAGCATCTGTTAAGTGCTGAGTATTGAGTGAGATACTTTACAAATATGATCTAGAACCCTTAAAGGTAAGTAGTACTATCATCATTTCCAGATATGAAAAAAGGCACAGAGAGACTATGTCTCTTGTCCAGTTCCACACAGCAAATTGCCTCAATTCATTTTTGGAAGCAGCATAACCATAAAATCATAAAAGGTAAAATTCTGGATCCATCTTGAGTCTGAGTATAAATCCAAAATGCAAGATTAGAAAACAGAATGCAGCAGTTTATCAAGTGGATGAGGCTCTCGCCAAATGGAGAGCATTCTAGGAATGTAAGAATGGCTCCATAAGAAGAAACATTAGGAAATCAACATAATTCACCATATCAGCAAACTGAAGGAGACTTATATACTAGTAGATGCCGAAAGGCTGATCAGATTTTCCTGTAATAAAACTCTAACACAGGGATAAGAGGAAATACTTAAATATGATAAAGACTAAAAATTAGCCACATATATCATTCTAAACAGTGAACCACTACATCCAGCGTCACTGAAAGAGGGGGTGGTCTGGTCTTAAGCCATTTAGCTGGGCTTCTGCTTCTGAGGTACTGGGCAGCCAACCAACAGAACTGCCCCTTTCTTCTTCTGTGCCCCAACAAAGCCGTATTTATGTGGCTGGGCATCCTTGTCTCACACTGTTTCTGTGAGAGGTTGTGTTTGTGAGGACACAGTCCTAGATTTTGGGTATCTGAGGCTTCCTGGGGCATCGAGGGCACAAGCTCTTTGTTGCCACATCTACCAATCATGGTTTGGCTTCATGGTTTTCATGGCAAAAGTGGGGTGTGTTTTTCTGGCACAAAATCACTCCATGATACAATGAAAACTTTATCCGTATCAGCTTTTGTACTTTATATGGAGCTAAGCACCGTGTGGTGGAAGGTGCACTGCATGGGAATCCAGGAGACCCAGGTTCTAGTGGCTCTGCCTCAACTAGCTGTGTGTTCCCAGGCAAATCACTTAGGCTTGCTGGGCCTCATTTGCCTCATCTGTGCCATGGGATGTTGGACTGGATGGACTGCCAGTGCTCTTTGTCCTCAAAGTCATAATCATCCTCACTCTTACCATGTGCCCCACACTGTTGTGTCTGCATAGAGATGAACTCATCCCAACAACTCTATGAGTTAAGTACTATCATTATTCCTATTTTTCCCCTGCGGAAACTGAGGCCCAGAGAGGGTAAATGACTTGCCCAGGGTCTCACAGATCGGAAAGGAGTTCTTACACAGTTCAGCTTCCATCTTTTACTTTTCTGGGTTTTCTGTACCTGGGCCCATGCTGTTACTGGGGTGTCGGTTCTGCCCAGCCGAGTAAAGGTTGTTGAGAGTAGGAGACACTTCTTAAGAGCAACCCAGCTCCGGGGTAGATGGATGGGAATCACTGAGAGAATGATGGCAGTGAACTACAGAGGTTGCTAATCCTTGCTTTTTCCCCTCTTCTCTCTTCCTGTCTAGTCTGCGGCAAGCGCTACAAGAACCGGCCAGGACTTAGCTATCACTACGCTCACACTCACCTGGCCAGCGAGGAGGGGGATGAAGCTCAAGACCAGGAGACCCGGTCCCCGCCTAATCACAGAAATGAGAACCACAGACGTGAGTTCTAGTTGTTGGGTTGGGGCAGTGATGAAGTGGGTGGGCAGGGTGATAGAGTGTTCTTTTCACCTCTGGCATCTCTGGTGGCCCCCACTGATTGGTTTCATTGTCCTGTGGTGACTTGGCTCTTTTCATGTAGCTGCAACTTCCCCTTGGGTCATCTGAGCCCCAGGCTTAGAGTGAGCTGGGCCAGGTGGTGTCCCCAGTTCTATTCCCAGAGGAAGGGAGGTGAGTGTTAAGGCAGAAGGGAAACATCCTTACCTGGCTGTTGTCAAATGCCTCTTTTCCCTCAGCTCCAGAAGTTCCATTCACGGGTACTTAGGCATAGCCCTTGGGCATGTCAATTCAGATGGACATTTCAAATGTTGCTTTGGCCATCAAGAGATGTAGAATATTCTCCATCTCTTGCCTTGGCTGTTATAGGGGACCACAGTTTTGGTTCAGGGCTCTCCTGCCTTAGAAACACTACCCATGAGCCTCCATGCTTTTCACTTGAACACTCCATCAGCAAGCGTGATCTGAGTGCACAGGTCAAAAACTCAAAGTGGGGTGGCACAATGGAGTCTTTAGAACTTGTTTCGGGATGTAGGTCATTCTAAGATCATTGACTAAAGAATAATTGTGGACATGCCATGTATTTTTTATTTTGTTCACAAGATTTTGTGGTAGGTATTCTTAAGGTGAACAATGCAATGTAGCTAAAGGGATCAGAGTCTAGGATCTGAGGGTGACTCCTACACATTTTAGTCCATCAGCGTAGTCAACGGATGTCCATGGGCTACTCATCAGATACTTGAAATAATTAGCATACTTCAGCCAACACCTTTTTTTTTTTTTTTAAAGATTTTTATTTATTTGACAGAGAGAAACACAGCCAGAGAGGGAACACAAGCAGGGGGACTGAGAGAGGGAGAAGCAGGCTTCCCACGGAGCAGGGAGCCCGATGTGGGACTCGATCCCGGGTCTCCGGGATCATCACCTGAGCCGAAGGCAGTCACCAAACCAACTGAGCCACCCAGGCGCCCCCAACACCTTTTTTTTTTTTTTTAAAAAAAAAGGATTTTATTTATTTGAGAGAGAAAACATAAGAGTGGGGAGGTCAGAGGGAGAAGCAGACTCTCTACTGAGCAGGGAGCAGGGTATGGTACTTAATCCCAGGACTCCAGGGTCATGACCTGAGCTGAAGGCAGACCCTTACCCAGCTGAGCCACCCAGGTGCCCCTGGCCAAGGCCCTTCTTGGGATTCGTGTCAGTGTTGCCTAATCCCACCCTCTGTTCTCCTTGTGACATTGCCTTCGGTTTGTGCCATAAAAAAATAGAACAGACTGGTTGGCTTAAAGACCAGAAATTACTTTTCTTGTTCTTCTGGAGGCTACAAGTCCCGGACCAATGTGTCATTGGGGGTGGTTCCCTCAGAGGCCTCTGTTGTTGACTCATAGGCGTCTGCCCTCTCCCTGCCTCTTTGCACGGTGGTCCCTCTGTGATCACACACCCCTGCTGTCTCTCTGTGTGCCCAAGTTTCCTCTCAGAAGGATACTGGTCAGATTGAATTAGGCCTACTGTAACTTAATCATCTCTTTAAAGGCCTTATCCCAGAAGAGTCATGTTCTGAGGCCTGGGGTTGGGACTTCAACATATACATTTTTGGGGGGACTCAGTTTAAATACCTTCTTTAATTCCTACTCACTTGGAGGGTTGAAGCCTTTCATATGACAGATCCTTTTTTCCTCACTTGCTCTTGTCATCTGGACAGAACCTGGGAAGTGGGTTGGAGCGTCTGACAGGGCTTGCCCACCTCCCTGTGCCAGGTTCTGAGTCATGCAAGCTCTCTCTCTCTCCTCCCTCTCTCTCTCTCCCTCCCTTCATCTCTCTCTCTCTCTCTCTCTCTCTCTCCTCTCTCGCTCTCTCTCTCTCCCTCTCTTCCCTGAGTAGAGGTTCTCGTGGTCCAGTCTTTCAGAAAGGAAAAGGTACGGGGCAGCTGGCATTCGCCTCCCTCTGTTTCTCCTCTTATCCCTTCTCTGATCTAAGTGGCCTAGGCCTACCCATTGTCTCTTCTGGCAAAGGAGGCCGAGAATGATCTCTTTTGATTTGGGTTGCTGTCTGGAAAGTATTTATTAGGCACAGTTGCTCTCTCTGAAGTATTTGTTAACTTGGTATTATTTCCCCGTCCCCCCAGTGCTGGCTTATCTTCTTTACATCTCTTCTCAAATGTCAAGCCATTTAGTCCCTGTGTTGTGCTTTACTCACGCAATAGCGTCTGGCTTCTCTTTTGTCTGTGTCTCTTTTGTGTGTGTGCACAGCGATGGCCACAGCAGAGGAAGGTTCCTCATGGTCCCCCAGGTACGACTGTGGGCCTGAAGCAGATCAAGCAAATCTCTTCCTTAGGCTCCCCGCTGGCTCTTGACTTCTGGGGTGCGCAATGGCCCATTTCCCTCTGTCTACCCGGATCTCCTCGTGTACTCTCGTGATTCAGCGTCTTCTGTCTCCTCACGTCTTCCCCGAGAGGCCAGATGGCCTTGCTCCGTCAGGAAGCGGTGTCTCTCCTCCTGGATGGCGATGCGTCCCCAGTCTGGCTGCAAGTCCTCTCCCCTTCCCCTCTCACCTGCCGATGACAAACTGAGTTCTTCAAAAAGCCTCATTGGACTACCCCAGGGTTTTAAGCTGCATAGAAAAGAATGGCTGTCCCTGGGTTCCTCTGGGTCCTCCTTACATGAGGAAAGTTCCAGAACCTTCACAAACACCTTTTTAACAACATCTGCTCACAATGCCTCTGAGAACTCTGTAGCTAATTCCAATTTTGCTAGCAAGGAGGGTGTGGCAGGAGGCTGCCGGGTCCACAGAAGCCGTTCCGTCCCTCTTGCCCAATTTCTCTGAACAAATCTAAGAGACAGAAGCTCTTCCCAGCTTCTCTTCACCATACATGCCACCGATCTGTCTGTGACTCCAAATGTCTGCTCGGTTCCCTCCCACCTTCCCCTGGTGAGCAGCCCCCCAACCATTTTCTCGTGAGCACTAATTGCCAGCATCATTAATACCCAGTCATTAGCTGCTCCCACTGTTTGGGGTGGGGGTGGGCTCCCATCCATCCTGCCCCTAAATGCCACTGGGGCTGTGTGGTGAATTGAATGGGACAGCGTTGCAGCCTCGAAGGTCCCAGCTTTGCGATCCTTCCTTGGCAAGGCTTCTGGGCTGGGGGAGGGAGGCAGGAGAGCTTCATCTAGGAGGCTAATCTGCAGTTTCCCCCAGGAAAAGTTCTGGACGCCAAAGAAATGGGAATGCTGACTTTTCCCTCTTCAGCAGAACTGCAGGGTGGCCCAGCTGCTCGTGAGCACACGCAGGCCTCCAGGGGGAAAAACAGCCTTATAGACTCAGGAGTTCTCCGTGGCGCGGGCATCTGCACTCCCACCACCTGCAGCAGTAGGGACCTTTGACATCCCTTGCTGCACATCCCCCCCCCCCCCCCTGTGTCTCCAGCCAAGCGATGCTTAGGCCTGCGCCTGCTGCTGCTTTCAGGCAGAGCCCAGTGCTGGAGCCGGTGCTGACCTCCCTCCCTCCAGCCCCAGGCTGTTGCGGGTGGACAGCTCAGCAATCGGAGGCCTCTCTAGCCCATGTTCTCTCGCCTTTGTTCCTCTCCTCCCTGCTCATTTTCTCCGGAGTATACACTTCTTGTCCCTTCTGTAGGTTTGTCCCCTTTCCTTCATGCCCTTGCCTCTCCGCCTCGACTCTAGGCAGCACTGGGATGCTTGGAGCTCTGACCTTCACCTTGGGGGAATAGTACTTTTATGATAGGGTCTTCCCTGCCTAAGCCCTCTCCCTTCTCCTCCCTCCCTGTGTGAGGCTGGATTCTTCTTCCTTCTTGCGTTTCTCTGATCACGTCTGTCTGCTTTCTACAAATGAAATCACCATGTGTATATATGTGTGTTCATGTGTGTCTGTGTACCGGTACACACACACAGACTTGTTACATGTGTATGAATAAAAGGAGCGGGGACTGGGGCGGGTTAGGACTCTGTGTGGTGCCACTCAGAAGCATTTTTCTCTCTTTTGGTAACAATTTATTTATTTATTTTAAATGATTTTATTTATTTGAGAGAGAGCAAGCAACCATGAGTTGGGGGTGGGGAGAGGGAGAGGGAGAAGCAGGCTCCCTGCTGATCAAGGAGCCCAACATGGGGCTCGACCCCAGGACCCTGGGATCATGACCTGAGCCTAAGGCAGACACTTAACTGACTGAGCCATACAGACGCCCCTCTTTATTTGTCTTAGAGAGAGAGAGAAAGAGAGAAAGAGAGAGAGAGAGAGAGAGAGAGAGAGAGAGAATGAGTGAGCCCGGGGAGGGCCAGAGGGTGAGGGAGAAGAAGAGGGAGAGAATCTCAAGCAGACTCCCCACTGAGCACAGAGCCTGATGTGGGGCTCAGTTGCATGACCCTGAGATAATGACCTGAGCCGAAATCAAGAGTCAGAAGCTTATTAACTGACTGAACCACCCAGGCGCCCGACTCACACCATTCTCTTGTGACTTCTGAAATGCCACCTTGGTAGGCAGTCCCAGGGGGACCAGGGTAGCAAGCAGAGAGAACTATATTAGAATTCAGAATTTTTTGACCCATGCTCACCATGCCAAAACTCTTCTTAAATTTCCTTTTATCTTCTCTGCACAGTGGGAATCTACTAAAGGTGATGATTTCAAGGTCCTCTTCTGGGAGGTGAGGTGGGTGTGGGCATTAATGACGTCCTAGACGTGAATGGGAGTGCTGTGTAAATAAATTCAGTCTAGTACATTTGTCTGTCTGTCCCTCTATCTATCCATCCCTCCATTGGTTTTGTATCTGTGTGCTAAATACTGTCTTAATCCCTGAGAAGGAGTGTATAATAGGGTATGCAAAGACTAGTGAAGGGCCCAGGGCTCAAGGGCATGGTTCACCTTCTACCCTTTAGGGCAGCCATGCTCCCAGTGTGGCATCAAAATCACCTGGGAACTTGTTGGAAATGCAGATTCTTAATTCTGCCAGACCTGAAACAGAGACTCTGGGGGTGGGGATGGCAATCTGTATTTTCCAGGGCATTCTCGCGCACGTAAAAGCTTGAGAAGCACTGCATTTGCAAAGGCTTCACTGAGGAGGGGACATTCAAGTTAGCTCTGGAAGAATGAGGAGGAATTTCCCAGGAGGGAGATGGCTTCCCAGGTAGGGAGGTATGAAATAGCACAATGCCCCAGACAAGGGATTGTGGTTGGGTCTGACGGTCGTGTTGGAATAACGGTGGGAAAGGGAGAGGGAGCCGCTGTTGAAGTGTCTTCTATGCCAGGTTGCGTAGCTGGCATCCTGTATGAAAAGGGGCACGGTAGCAATTACTAGAAGGCAAGGACAAAGGATTTATGAAGAAAGTTGTTAGACATGTTATTAATTATCACATGGTATATCTCTTTTATCTGATGGAATAAACGAGTATAAAATGTTCTCTATAACACTCCTAAGAGGGAAGTGCTTTTTAAAATATGGGTCTATAAAATTTTTGTCAAGCTTGTGTCTCAGGTCCCTGGAATGGAAGTTGGGCTGTCCTGGGAGGTCTCCGTCTTCTGCCTAATGGCGGTGTGCCTGGCACACAGCTAGACGTTCGGTATCTGCCGAGAAAAGAGAAGGCCCCACCCTAGCACGCCTTGGGAAGGCATATCGTACTGGGCAGGACTGGAAGAGGAGAGCTGAGTTGATTAAGGGTAATGTCGGCTGATTAGATAATCTGAAAATTAGTCTGATAATGTGCAAATTACCTGAAAGAAGCATATGATGTCATTGCCACACTGATGGGGATGATCCAACAGACTTTAGTCTCCTGACATCACTGTCCTCTAGCATATGGCCGGGGGGGGGGGGGGGGGGGGGCAATTAGTAGAGCTTTAGGAGAGAGCGTGAAAATTGTCTTTGACACAAGCTTAAGGATTTTGGATCACTCTGAAGGTGCCTGAGAAACCATAAAGCACACAAGATCCACCACTTCCCAACCTTGACGCAGGAAATTCAGACTTTGCTCTAGGGGAGAGAGAGGAAAATTCAGATACAGGGCTCTGTCTGGAAAAGTGAGCTGCTTCTCACTTCCTGAAGAACAAATTTGGAAACTAACCATGGTGTTCTTCAGGTGAATTCTTATTTAACCAAACAGTTTACAGAGTATTATGCCAGTGAAGAGAAATGTGAAGGGTCCCTCTGGCCTTGAGGATAGAGTTGGAGTTAATTTTTCAGAACTTTTGGCTGGGAGGATGGCAAGGGAATTGGCCAGGCTGGAGTCTGAGTCATGACCCTGCCCCTCTGCCGTCTTGTGCCTGTGTGAACGTGGGTCAGTCACTCACAACTTCTTTGCTCCTTTATTGCCCCATCTGTAAGATGGAGAGAATAACCATACTGACCTCCAGGGGTTGCTGCCGGTCTTCGGTGAGGCGATGTGGGTATTTGGCACCATTCCTGCCCACTGTGAATGCTGATATCCCGTCTCTGTGACTTTCGGACCAACAGAGCATGTCTATGACCACAGATGGCTAATCTGAGTCAGGGCCCATCTGTGGCTTTTTGATACTGGGAAGCTAACTGCCTGTGGGGGTCTCCTGGCATCAGGCGTAGCTATATCAGAGCCTGGCCTGGGTCTGGTGCATCCTTCGCTAAACCTTAGATGGAGGACAGCAATCTTTCTGCACAGGCTAAAATGAGTATTTATTGAGCACTTACTGTGCATGTGCCCACTTGTGGGACTAAGTATAACTGGGCCTCTAAAAAAGCATAACTTATGGTCTTGGCCCTAGGACAATTTCTAGTTTAATTGGGGAAATGAGATGGTTGCAGGAAATCCAGCAGGAAAAAAAGCTGTGGGGCCGAGGCGAACCAGGGTTGCATTCCTTATTTACCGTTCCATTTCCCCATTCCCCTTGTCTTCCTGTGCGCCTCTTTGATTTCACTCACATTTTGGGCCTAATTTCCTAGAAGGTTCTGGATTAGAGAGCTCCATGCCCTGAGTAATGACCATGACAGTAATACTTGCTGACATTCCTTGAATGTGTCAGACACTGCACTAGGCGGGCCATGTTTCTCTCATTCCCTCTTTGCAGCAGGCCTGTAGAAAGGTAGGTGCTGTGTCCCCTAGAGGACACCAAGGCTCACAGACTCTGACTGATATGCTCACAGACATGGAGCATAAATGTGAATTCTCCTGTCATGTGTCACTTCTTGGGAAACGTCTTTAGGCCTTTGATTTTTTCCGCCTGCCTTGATCCAAAATAAAATTATTTTACATAGGAGAAGAAAGAGGAAAAGAAAGGACAGAAGGCCTTCTAGGTGCCAGGCACTTTTCCCGTATTGTCTTATGTAAAGTTCACAGCCCATGAGGCGCATGCTGGGACTGAGACTTGGAAGGGTGGCATAGCTTGCCCCAAGTCACATGGTTAGAAAGATGGGAAGCTGAGATGTGAATATGCTTGAGTTGGATGTCATTCAATTAAGTCAGGACATTGGAAGCCCAAGTGATGGCTCCTAATCTTAAAGATGGGAACTTTGTCCAAGTGGTGTCTCTTAATTTTTACCTGTAGGCCAATTGTGGAGTGCATCATAGTGCACAGTGGCTTTTCAAAAGAAATGGATGTACTGACGAGCACTTACCTTGGATTGCCCGGTCAAATACCATGGACTAAGTGGCTTAAACAATAGGGATTTATTTCTCATAGTCTTCAAAACTGCAAGTCCAGTATAAAAGTGATACTGCATCAGTGTTTGGTGAAGGCTCTCCTCTTAGGTTGGAGATGGCCACCTTCTTCCTGCATCCTCCCATGGCTTTTCCTTGGTACATGATGGTGGAGAGAAGAGAGCTCTCTGGTGTCTTCTCATATAAGGGCACTATTCCTGTCATCCTCAAGACCTCATCCAAACCTAGTCACCTCCCAGGGACCCTTCCTCCAAATACCATCACCTTGAGGGGTCAGGTTTCAAGATATACATTTTGGGGGCGATTCAGTCTAGTCCGTAATAGGCACACTTAATCTTTAAAACTAACTTTAACTGTTTGTGGTGTTATGTGACCCACCCTTACAAATTCTTCCTGAGATTTTTATTTGTAAATGAATCTTACTTTAGAAAAAAAAATCACACATCACTTAGTCCAGTAATTATTATGCATCTTTCTCTCATTTGTGTGTCTCATAGTCTTTCCTATCCTAGCTCTTATATATATCTCCTTCTGACCTTGTTCTTTAAAAATAATGATACTGTGCCCAAAGTGAAAATCTGGGATTCACCCTTGGCTTTGTTTCCACTACCTGTATCAGCTTCCCCTCCACAATATACCCCAGGTCTGTCTTCCTTTCTTCATCTCCTGGCCTCCACCAGCTCCTGCTTGGAATCACTGTCGCTTCTTTATTGGTCTTTTAGCTTGTTTTACTCCATGGATTGGCCAAAGTGGTCTTTTTATTTATTTTTATTTAAAGATGTATTTTTTTTAAGTAGGCTCCAGACCCAGTGCAGAACCCAGTGTGAGATCGAGATCTGAGCTGAGATCAAGAGTTGGATGCTCAACTGACTGAGCCCCCCAGGTGCCCCAGGTCCTTTTAAAACATAAAATAGATTATGCCTTATTCCACTCTCAGAACTTTTATCACACTTGAATATGATCCAAACTTCTCACCTTGAGGGTCTGCATTATTTCTTCTCAAGTGTGATAAGTGACTTCAACATCAGCAGGGACCCAGGCGACCGATTCCCGCAGGTTTGCCCAGGACATTCCCAGTTATAGACTGAAAGTTCTGTGCCCTGGGAATCCCCCTCAGCACTAGGCAGACCCGAATGGTTGGCTACCCAATGGGGGACTTTGTAAGAAATGTAGAATCTTAGGCTCTAAGCCAGACGTATGAATCTTAATCTGAATTTTAGTAAGAGGCCTACACGGTTGGTTTGCACAGCACTCACATTCGAGAAGCCCTGGGACTGCCATCCATTCTGACTTGACTTCTCTCAGGTGTGTGGCTTCTGGGCCCAGGGTAGGGTAGGAGCTGGTGGGCTTGAGAGCCAGTGTAGCCGCTTGCTGACACGTGACCTGAGACAGCTACCTCGCTTCTTTGTGCTGTGAGTTTCGCCTGTGTAAAATCAGAACATTGATGCATCTATCTTATAGGGTTATGTGAAGTTTCAAAAAGTCAATTCACATAAAGCACAGCATGAAAGGAACATGTGCATGATACACGTGTGGTCATAGAGCTGTGATTCCCAAGCTTGAGCACATCAGAATCACTGCTTCCTTTAAGGAAACAAAGACTGCTGGGTCCTCCCGCAGATGTTTGGACTCAGTAGGTCTGGCGGAGGGGCCTAGAATTTGCATTTTTAGCAAGTTCCCAGGTGAACAAAAGCCTTAGAGAAATCCCTAGATGTCTTCCTTTCTTTCATCAGGAGACTGATGTTCAGTTTGTTTTCTTTTTTCTTGTGGATTCACCAAATTAAGATGACTGACGAGGAGCCAGGTTGCACTGTTAAACCCACGGGATAGACTAGGTTTTCACTCTTTTAGCAAACATGTCTGGGCTTTCCGTGCCTGCTCCCTGGCTTGCTTTCTGGGTGTGTTCCCAACCTGACCCTCATTCCTGGGTGGGGCTGCCCTTCTGCTCTGTGGTCTTTTGACTCTGTCCTAATCCTTAGGTCTGATGCTAGAGGTGTGTCCTTTTCCTTTTCTTGAATATTGCTTTTCCGTCTGAAGGACGTAGAAAATGCTGGTCCATTGTGGGCTGCTGGGGTAGACATTAGCCAAGTCCCCTGGAGGTGGTGGTGAGGAGGGGTGAAGAGAGGCAAGGCTGAATAAGAGACAAAGGGGGCTTGCTGAATTCTAATATCACAGTAATGATATCCTGACAACTTATGCGGATGAGGCTTATCTGGCTCTAAAATGCAGAGAGGTCCTGCAATTCTCTAAGTGGAATGACTCCACTTCATTCAGAGCCCCGTTGACATAGTTACTCTCAGATTAAATGTTTTTCCTTTCCCCTAACTCATTTGGTGGCAATAACAAGTTGTTACGCTAGGGCATGAGCTGACCCACATGACCTCCCACTGGAAAATTGAAATATCTTCTTGTGCTTTCCCTAATCAGCACTGCGCAAAGTCATCAGCTCTGCTTGGTCTTTTCCCCGCTTTTCCAAAGCATCAGTGACAGACCCCAAGTTGCCAGCCTGAGGCTGGGGCACAGAGGACATTGCTAACATGTGACCACCTAGGCCCAGAATCAGGAATGTGCTGTCCAAACTCCTAGCAAATCACAACTCTGACCAAATAACGTCTGTCAGGACGGAGCCATTGATGTGAGCATTCGTCTTTTGCTGTCATGGCACAGTGTTCAGGAGTAAACGTTCTCAAGGTTTGTGTCTAATGGTGTGAGCTTTGGACTCCCCAAAGATGAAGGAAAAGAAAGGGTGGGGTGCAAGGAAGGGTGGGGTGATTGACACCACATTTAAAACTTTTATAAAGATTCACAGCTGCTCACATGCATAGTAAGACAGTGAGAGACCTTTGAACTTGGGGATCAAGGGGCTCTGGAGCCAGAGTCTGGGAGTTCTTAACTCCTTCCATCCTGGTTTTCCAAGAAATGTCTCAGGGAGAGGATTCCCGAGGGAGGAAAGGCCCATTGGCTTTCTGCCCCACAGCTTTCTTCCCTCTGATGGGTCCCCAGTTACTTCTGCTGCTCCCTCTTTCTGTCCCCATTATGAACAGGACTGATGCTGATAGCGCCTTAGAATGGTCACTCAGTACCCGGGGGACACCTGACACCCACTCAGCTCCTAAGGAACTCTTTGACTTCCCTTTGCCTGAGTTCTTTTTTTGTCCCAAAAGCCTGTGGGAAGATTGTCCAGCCTTTGATGAAGTATTTATTGCCAGCACGGGGCTGGCCACGGTGCCGCGTGCTGGGAATTCCACCATTAAAGACCGGGCTCCTGCCCTCCGGGAGCTCCTCACAGGCAGGGAGAGAGACACGGCCGCGCACATGACACAGTGATGACAGGCCGAGGTCCTCTGGGATTGGAAGACCTCACCTTTCTGATTCTTTCTTCACCCTATTGTAATCATCAAACCGTAGGCCGGGAAGGGACCTTACCGTGTCACCTAGCATAGTCTCTTGCCCCTAGGTAGGCACGCACGCAGCCTGGGGCCGAGGCTCTTCAGAGAAGCCCGTTCCTCCTACTGGGTCTTTGTGTTTGATGGGCTCGGCTCCTGCTTTCCTGCAGCACGCTCTGCCATTTCAGCTCATTCTTTCTCATCTTGTCCTCAACACCACGGACTGTGGCGCATTTATGCCCATCCATAGACTTGAAGACTCGCTGAATCAGCCCTTGACCTTGTTTCTGCGGGAGGACTAACTACAGGGCCTGCAATCACTGCGTGAGCAGCCGGCCTCCTTCAACCTCACCTGCATTCACTTGGTCCCTAGTGCTAGGTGGCAGGATGGCCAGCGCGGGAGAGCGCCTTCTCTGTCGGCCAGGACTCCGGTGGCCCAACGGGAGGTTGGGGAGTGGCCCCTGGGGTCCATTTCCCCGCCGGGCTCTGCAGTCCCCTTGCCTTTCTTTTCCTTTTTTTTTTTTTTTAAGATTTTATTTATGTGACAGAGAGAAGCACAGCCAGAGAGGGAACACAAGCAGGGGGAGTGAGAGAGGGAGAAGCAGGCCTCCCGCTGAGCAGGGAGCCTGATGTGGGGCTCGATCCCAGGACTCCGGGATCATGACCTGAGCCGAAGGCAGTCGCTCAACCAACTGAGCCACCCAGGCGCCCCTCCCCTTGCCTTTCTGCGTGCAGGGAGGTAGGCCTCCTTTGTCTTCCTTCTGGAGCCCTGGGACAGGGCTTGAGCTACTGTTAGTGGCCAAGAGGAAGGGGCCCGAGTGGAATCCCAACGTTCTTATTCTTTGGCTCTGTAGGATTTATTTTTTCATCAGGTCTAGGGAAGCAGTGAAAAAGGTGTCAGGCCTTGGGGATAATCTATATGAGTAGACACGTAAGGAGTAGGGAGAGCAAGAGCGTGAGAATTAAGGCCATTTATCCAGGCTTTGCGGCTCTGTTTGCCCTCTGGTCCGGCCTTCCGCGCAGTCTTTATCTTGCTCCTTTAACCCTCTCCTTGCCCTGTCGGCGTGGGCCTGCTCAGAGCCGTGGGTGGCTGCCCCCGCGCGCCCCGCCCCTCCCACGGCCCTCATTAAAGGCTGGGTACAAGGTAGCGGGATGTGGTGGTGGCCTCCAGCTGAGGCCTGCTCGCTGATTCTGAAGGGAAGGCACGTTGGCTTCCACCCTCCCTCCTCCCTTCCCTTCCTCCTCTCGCAGGGCCCGGCCCATATGTGGGTCCTGTGTGGCCAGCCTGGGGCTGCCTCTCTGCGTTTCCTCTTTTCCTCTCCCCTTTTCTTTCCTCCGTCCTCTGAAGATGCGCTCTGCACAGCCAAGTGGCCCTGGCTAGGATGCTTTACACTTGAGAGATGAAGTAATAACAGGTGGCAAGACCAGAGGCTGCCGGAGCCCAGGATTCCGGTTGCTATGGAAACAGGTCAGCCCTGTGGAGGGATGGGAACTGTCAGCAGTGGAGGGTGGTGGGGGAGCCAGTGAGAGGGGCGAGGAGAAGCACGACTCCTCCTGGAGGGCTCTTCTCACTGCCTCCTGGTTCCCCAAGGGCCACACACCCCAACTCACAGGCCCTGGATGAAAGAGCTGCTGGGTGGTGTGGCTGGGCAGTAGAGACAGAGCATGGCCATGTGCTTGTGTGCCCCAGGCCCTGGCAGGCAGTCTGAGCGTCTGCTCAGGATGTGAAGTCATGCTTTTGTGGATGGGCCATGGGGGGGGGGGGTGTGCGCCTAAAGTTCTGGCTTGTTTCCGATTTCCCTAGGACACTTGGGATGCAGCTTTGGTCTTGGCAGGACCAGATGGAGGGCTGTTGCTGGTGGCCAGATTGTCCTTGCCACGCCTCCCATTCTGGAGGGGCAGGGAGATTGCCGCAGAGACAGCCCTGTCTGGAGAGTAGTTTTAGGGAAGATTTGGGGCCTCGTTTGCCAGAGACATGTGGCCTGATTGAAGTGGACATTAAATACCTTTCCAGAATGCTCACCCTTTACCTAGTGTGGTGGTGGGACTATTTGGGGCTTGGCTTTTCCTTTCCCTTGGTTTGATTTGAATGCTCCCTCCCACCCTGTATTTATTTGTGTGTATGTGTGTGTGTCTGTGTGTGTCTGTGTAGTGTGTGTTTCTTTATGAACTTTGTTCTTGATTTCCATCCCCCCCAACCCCCGTTGAGCTTCGTAGAGTTATCTCCCCCAGGTAAATTCCTAAACTCTCAAGGCTCACTTTATTTTCTCGGCAGCTTCCTTGTATCTCTTATATGATCTCAGCCCATGAACATTAATCAACAGAAAACCAAATCCATCATTATGGACGCTGCCATTGAGATACCACCAAGGTCTTTGCCTGGCTGTTGTCTTATTCTGTAAAGTGGGACTCAATTTCCCATAAGCAGAAGCAGAATCGCTATTTAAATCCCTCTTGCAAGGTCTGTGTGAGCTTCCTATTTATAGTAAAATCCTTTTTATAATGATCTCATACACGGTACCAGGAAATTGCTCCTGGCTGGGTCAGGCCATAGGCCAGTACAGCGGTGGTGTAAGCCTTACTTACAAAAAAATTTCTTCCAGAGCCTCTGAAATTCTCTGGAGAAGTGTTTTCACAGAGTATGTGACAATAAACAGCATCACCCAGTGTGAATTACTGTGGTAGGGACACGAAATTTAAGTTCAAAGGGAACTTCTGCTTTTATCAGGCCAATCTCAATCATTTCTATCCCTTTGGGCTTCCTAAATGACGCATTGGGTTAATCAAGTTGACTCTAAAGAGATTTATGCAATATTTTATATGCAAGGTATGGCCTTTGGACTTTCCAGGAGGCAGAGTCTCTAGTGACATAGATAACCCAAGGCTGAAGCCAACCCCATAATCTCTTTGGGTTTCAGTTATGTCATCTTCAAATAATCTCTGCTTTACAACATTTTTGTGAGAATCCATGAAACAACGTATGTAAAATATCCAGTGGAAGATCTGTCATGGTTTTGTCATGGAATAAATGTCTGCTTCTTTTTCTTTTTAAGCAACTGTTTAACAAGAGGGAGGCTGTATGGGTAGGAGCAACTTGGTTGGTGTCCCCCTCTCAGGGACAATGAATTATAGTCTTATGCTTTCTTATATGTTTGCGTACAAGATGACATTTCTCCTCCCATAGCAGGCGTGTGGCATCATTCTTCCAGCACCCTAGGGCCCTCAGCCATCCACTCTTGTTTACTCTGGGAGCTCGACCTGACACCAGGCCAGATGACCAGCCAGTCCATCCAGACATGGACCAGCACTTCTCTCTGAGGACTTGGGAAATAAACCATGTTGTAAACGATATTCAGAGTGACAGATTAACTCTACCACAGGGAAAACAAACACAGTGCTTTTTCCCCACTTGGAGGATATCCCAGGGGTGTCATTGGGCTGTCTACTCACATCTCTGCCACCCTTTTCTAAGCCGTTTGTCCTTAACTGTTTCCTGGGTGCAGGGCCTACAGGTATTTGAGCGATGAGTTGGAGGAGGAGATCATTTAGTGGACGTTGAGGGAGGTGTACCCATGTAGAAACAAGAGAAGGGTCGGAAAAGTGATGTCAACAGGATGCCCTCCCCAAGGCCTGACTGGTCCTTCTGGCTGGGGAATTGGAAGAGCTCTATGGGAAAACTCTCACCCTGACTAGACTAAAGTGGTACCCCTCCTTCCCTCCCATCCCTTACATGTCACAGCTCCACACAGTGGAGCCTACAATGGGAGTCTTAGCACCTTCTTCACCTCCTTGGCCAAGAACTTTGTATGGCCAACAACCAACACAAATATATGTGGGGATCCTGCTCTGATTCAGTCCTCTCATAAACTTCTCTTGTTTAGATGAATTAAATTCTATTCCTTTTGTCTTTTTACACAGGAAAGATTTCTCTATCACTATCTGCTTTGCCCTACTAGATCATTTCTGAATTTTTAACTTCTTGTAGCATTGGAATCCCTGATTCAGTGAGGACATTCTACCAATGATCTGTTGGTGGGAAAGACTATAAAGAATTACCTGGGTTTTCTTTTTTTTCTTTTTTTAAAAAGATTTTATTTATTTATTTGACAGTGAGAGAGAGAAGGAACACACAAACAGGGGGAGTGGTAGAGGTGTGGGACTTGATCCCCGGACTTTAGGATCATGACCTGAGCCAAAGGCAGTTGCTTAACCAACTGAGTCACCCAGGTGCCCCTACCTGGGTGTTCTTAGCCTCTATTCTACTTAATCCTCATAAGTCACAAGGCATACACTGGATTGGAGAAAACCATATTCTTCGGTTGCTTAAAGATTTTGTGAAAAGAGAGAAAATCTGACATAATAGGAAGTCCCTAAAAGAACAAGAGAGACAGATGGTGACACTGGGGCTCCTGGGACTTTTAGTGGGATGATATATGTGGACGTCTTTGATCGCTTTTCATGTGGGAAGCTACCTGAGTTGTGATTGGCATCTCCATATTTTCTTTCTAGTTCCTATCACTCATGAAAGTTAGCTCTGTGTCACACTCACCCCCGAAATTTCATATACTCCACTTCTTCCTGCTCGCCTTTTGATTGATTTCTAGGATAGTCTCTTAATGAGAAAACCCTGAGTTTATTTGCTTCATAGACATGCTTGGATTTTCTTAAGAGAGTTCTAGAAAAGTTGAAAATGGCAAATGGGAGAGAGGGATGAAAAGAGCTTTCTTCTGGACTAAGGCAATGAAAATTTTTGAGTACAATTTTTGCAGGTGTACTGATTTTGGAGATTATTTGCCAAACTGTTTTTTTTGACCTGTGGTGTCTTTGAGATGCCGTGAGTGATGAAGAAAAACCCACCCTCAAGAGGCCATAGGGTGTGGCCATCTCCTCCCTCTGCCCCCAACAGCCAACACCTTTTTTGCAGAGAACTGTCTGCCTCCCTGAAGATGAAAATCAATGACTTAGAAACTGATTAAACAATCCAAATAGCAACTGATAAATGGATTAACTCTCTATAATGTAATTCTGCGAGCTTTTGTCTTCTGCCTTCCCCAGGTAAGTTTTTCTATTCCTGGAGGCAAAGCAGAGTCATGGAGGAAGTGAAGGCCAGAGGGAATCATATTAAAGTGGGTGAATCCGTTTATCACTTACTGTCTGGATGGTATTTCTGCTCACATATCTGCTTCCTTTTACAGATTTGTACCCTACGGGACCCTGATTAATGTTAGCCAGTAAATAATGAAAGATAGCAGCAGACATTGGGTATAGCGAGGAGGAAGATACCCCTGTGGTTTAGGCTGATCCCATAAACAGACAGACTTTTCTTCTTAGTTGCAAACAGGGAGTGTTCATGTGACAAATGAATCTCCACAACAGGGATCAAAAACAAGAGAATGGAGGCATTTCTCCCCATGCAAAGAAACCTGTCCAAGCTTTTACAACAGCCGGCCCCTAGGAAATGAGAATGATTTCAGTGCTTGAGAATGTGCCGTTCTCACGAGCTTTGTTTTCAAGATCACGTCCCAAGATTTTTCTTTGCCTTTGAATAAGGACCTTCCGCAGGGGTGGCTTACGAAGGTCTTCAGCCTCAAGGCATGCTCACTAGCTCACCATTCAACTTATCTTGGCATGAAGCTGAGCTGAGTGCCCAGTTCTGATTCTAGACCCTTCAGGTCTGCCAATTAACTAGTCCTGGGTTCTCTCCATACACGTGAGTCTGGGCTTCAGGGAGATGGGGCTGAACAAGAGGGGACACTTGTGTATCTGCCAAGATGTGCATCACAGTTCCTTCTGTGATGGAAGCATCTTCAGTGTCCTTCCTAGAATTGACTACCATCAGTGCTTCTTTGTGTTCATCTTCAGGGACAGAAGGACTATCTCCTAAACAAGAGCATTCTTCCCAAGGCCAAGGCCCAGACACTGCGTGTTCTCTTGCCCCCTCACCCCACCACTGTTTATGGTGGCTACCTGCTGTTTGAGGCCTAAGCCCCAAGGGCTGGTTGTTCAGGGATGAGAGAAGTTTCCCTGACTAGTAAGCCTTTTGGATGCTTTGCTCGTCCAGGGAATATGATCAGAGGAGCAAGGTAGTTTCTGTAAAAACACAGAGATGGGTTTGAAGTTTGGATGGCTTACAAGAGTTTATAACTTTGAGCTGAAGAGGATCAAAAAGAAAACGTAGCCCAATTTAGCAACTTGGTTGTAATGAAACCTCACATTCTAGACATGATATTCTTTCTAGAGCAGATTCTGCCACACTGTGGGAGAAAAGGGGCCAGTAGAAACTCATGTCAGCCTAAAATCCAATTTTTTTTTTTTTAATGTTTCTATAGCCCAGAAAGGACCGGATGGGACAGTCATTCCCAACAACTACTGTGACTTCTGCTTGGGGGGCTCTAACATGAACAAGAAGAGTGGGCGGCCTGAAGAGCTGGTGTCTTGTGCAGACTGTGGACGCTCTGGTGAGTGTGGCCCCTTCTTGCATCTGTGTCCATAGACCAGGAGCTCTTCCACTTGCACCCCTCTGCCATCTTGTGTGGGGGCTGAAGGAGTGGAGAAGACATGGTGATGATGGAGAGAAGTTTTCAGGTCATTTTGATATTTTTCTTCTTTGAGTCTTAAGATGCAAAAGTTGTTCCCTGGATGTAGGAAGAGGGTAGAGGAGCTTTTGGCTTGTATCTGGCCTCTCCATTAGGTGGATATTTCTTTGTGTGTATTGTCGCAGACAATAGTGAGGTAGTGTCTAAGAAACACCCAGGCACATGAGCCTCATGCTTCCTTGTATCGGATGGTGTGCACCTAACAAAGAGATGTGTGTGTTCTATGGAAGTGCCTGGGGCAAACCGGAAGAGTATGGAAACATGAATGTAAGGAGAGCAGCCACATCTTGAACTGTGGGAGTCTGAGACTCCAGGGCTCATGGGCAGCTGTGTAAAGACCACCTCCACTGGCTACTCATCCCATTTTCTCAGATAAAACAGACAAAGGAGACCCTCGTAGATCAAGAAGACCAAAGGATGGGTGTTCTCAGGGCTGATCTGGAGTTGACTTGGAGTGTTTTGAAATTTTCATCTTTGACCTCTTCAAAGACTGAAATGACAAAAACAAATTTGGGTCTTGTTCTCTGATTCTTAAACTGAGATCAGGCCTTCAAGTTTTGTTTAAGATGTTTCATTTTACAATTCTAACCAAACCATTATCTTTGGCTGGTCATGTTTGGTTGGTGTGACCTATTTTCATATCATTTGGTGTGCTAGTGAAGCCAAAGCCCAAGGTAAGGAGAAGAAATGATCTCAGCTTCATTTTTAATCTGACCCAGCACTGACCAGTGGTGAGATGCTGTTCAGCTGGGTGGTTGTGTAACAGTGAGAAGCCACTGCTCCTTCCCGTATTTCGTCCCAGGGTCTTTTCTGCTCAAAGGCCCAGGAGATGGACCGAGGTGACTGCACCTGGGTTTACCGTAACAGCTCAGTTCTTCCCTTGCTTTGCTTGCAAACCTGAACTTCAGTCCTTTTATATGGTTTTGGGTGTTGTTTAGGGTTCCAGACTGACTTGAGTAGCAAATCAGCAGTTGGAAAAGGACTATGGTCTCCCAGGCACATACCCTCAGCACTGAGCTCTTACGGACCTGACTGGGTGGCCCATCTATGTTCATTTGTTTTCCAAACATGATACCTTATGTTAAACTCTTTACTCTGCTGGTGCTAGCTTAGAGGAGAAGGCTCATGTGACAGTGCACTCCAGGTTTTAAATATTTAAAAGAAAATGAATAGTTTTAGAAATAATTAAAGAAAATGAAACAAATGGAATTCAATTCAGTGTTTTTTAAAAGCGAACGATCAGACAATCAGACAAAAGCTCTACCATTAGAAGCAAAGTAACCTGGCGGAATAATATTCTAGACAGAATGTAAAGGACTGTTCTGGATTTGGGGTGCATTAGAGAGGGCAGCTTCAGAATGCTCACTGCAAGCTGCTCAAATCTTCCCCTTTTCTTCCTTACAAATGTTGGGGTACTTGGATCTGATCCGCAGGGGACCAGAAGTGGGAAGTTGGTATTGTCTATCCAAATCGTCTCTCCTCCCAGCCTTTATTCAGCATTCCTTCCCCCCACCCCGACCCAAGATCTGTCTGCTATGTGATTCAGGGACTATTTGATACCAGCCTAGGTGTGTATTGCATTTGCCAATTTTGGTTGAAGATTTAGTCAAGGTCTGACTCCAATGCTCCTGAAATAGTCACTACCTTGGGAATAAACAGGTGGCATTAGCCCATGAGACATGCTTGTGAAGGCAGGTGGGCGAATACTTCTCTAGGGCCTCCTTGGAGTCCTTCCAAGGAAGAGTGTGAAGCTCAGAAATATTATCTTTCCCTTCCCATCTTCCCTGCTACCTGTTTCCTGGGGAGAAAAATGAGATTCCTGAAATTTACACCATAAGTGAAACACTGTGACCTCATTCAGGGGCAGTCCTGGGGCCCATTTGCCGTGTGAATAAATTTAAGTCTGGGTTTTCTAGATTTCAGGATACTGTATTTTATTAGGCTTTTGAAACCCCAATTTCCTGCCTTTTTAGTGCTTTGAGTTAGATTTGACAACTCTAGACTTTCTGGAGCAACTAAGACCTGGGTGTGTTTAGTGGCTGGAGAGAGAGAGAGAGAGAGAGAGAGAGAGAGAGAGGGAGGGAGAGAGAGAGAGAGTGTGTGTGTGTGTGTGTGTGAGCGCACACATGTTCATGTGCGTGCACACTGGTGTATGTGCGTACCTGTATGTAGGCAGGCCGAGATCACTGAAATTTCCTCCAGTCGTTAAAGAAAACGAGACTCTTTCATTGCCTACCGCTTATCAGACTTTCCAACTTCTCGCTTTCAGTGCAAATGAACTACATGGTATAAGGGCAGAATTGAAAAGGTGCCATAAAAATGGGATTAGAAACGGGTAAAAATAAAAATAAAACGGATGGAGGTCTTAACCACCTTGAATGGGTTTTCTGACAGTAATACCTTTGTAAAGCTGACTGTCAAAACGAAGGACAAACAGTGTTCAAAGAAACACCGACAGAGAACACCAAAGAAATACCAACCAGGCTTAAAAACCAGCAAGGCAACTCATTGCCTGGGGCGGGGCTGAGCGGGCGTGCATGCGTATGTGTGCGGACAGAAGAGGAGAAAGACCACGGTTGAATCTGTCGCTGTCAGAGCTGTGGACATATGCATTATGGTAGAGATGATGCCTTTCTGGGGAGGGAGGACCCCTTCTCCCCGGAAATGTTGGCTTTGTCCTATTATCCTGAATCCCTGTCGCCAGGTGATGCACCCAGCTAATCCCTTTTGGTGTGAAAGGGTTTTTGGTCTTCCTATTAAGAGTAACACTGTAAGAATGTAATAAGAATATTAATAATGCTGTCTGTTGCTTAAGCCATGTGCTGATATATTCATCATACATGTCAGCTCATTTGGGAGGAGAAGGCAGGAAGGAGGAGGCAGCGGCCGCAGCACGCACCACGGAGGACTTATTCGGTTCCACGTCAGAAAGTGACACGTCAACTTTCCACGGCTTTGATGAGGACGATTTGGAAGAGCCTCGCTCCTGCCGACGCCGCAGTGGCCGGGGTTCACCCACAGCAGATAAAAAGGGCAGTTGCTAAACCCACGGAACAGACTCTCTGGGCAATTAGCCATCGCCCTCTGACTTTGGTCACTATTCTGGGTCTGATATGTATTTTTTTTTTAAATGAAAGTCAACTTTAGGTTTTCCCTTCATCCTTGCTTTTTTCCTCTCTCCTTCCACATCCTTCCCCCGCCCCCTCCCCCTATCTTGGGTAGGTACAACAGAAGCACAAACTACTGAAACTAAGCAGAACAAAAGAGCAGGATAACAGTCCCTCAGAGAGATGCCATCTTGACGTGCTGTTTATTTTCCCTAGAAATGGGAAGTTAGGTGGATTGTCTCTCTTTGGGGGGTGGGGTGGTGGGGAATCTTTTTGACATGAGCAGAGTCAATTTCCTCAGTTTTCCTATTTATTGGCAAAATGAAGAGAGGAGGAACACTGGGTTTGGAAACAAAGAACGAATAACATTAACAATGATTATGTGTTCTAGCTATTATTAGAAATGGACCTTTTTTGAGAGAGAGAGAGAGAGAGAGAGAGAGAGAAGGGAAATCAAAGCAATTGAAGTGATATCCTGCTTGGGAGAGAGCCGCTGGGGGAGGGATTGATTCAAGGACACCTAGTCGGGAGGAGTTCCTCGCTGGGAGATGATGGCACTTTCTGTACCCCACGGAGTGTGTGGCTCCCTACGGCAGACCCCCCTCCCCATTTCTGCTCCCTGACCTTTCCATCTTCCTCCCTGCTTGTGAGAAAATGTCAGCAGCTCCTGGGAAGTCTGGGCCTCCGCGTGTGGCCTCCCTCCAGTGCCTGGGCCCCGACTGCCAGCGCCTCCGTCTCCTCCCCGCCACCAGCATTGCGGCTGTGGTGTCCTCGAGTCATCGCTGGGCTTCTCCTCACTTTCCTCCTGGCGAAGAGCAATTTCCAAATGCAGGAATGGAATATAAACAGCAAGTCACGGACTCAGCAGTGACAAAGCAACCCGAGGCCGCGCTCATGGACGGAAGGAAGTGACCTCCCAGTATATGTCCCTCTCCCTGGCCCCTGTTTACAAACGTAAATTCCCGCTGGATGATCAAGTCTCCCGTGTTTCTTCTATTTTTTTTATAGTGCCCTCCAGGCACTTTGTTTTATGTTTCCAATAGCACCTCCTGAAATAAACCAAAGCAACATTTGCTCAAGGTCCCTGGGGCGATGGAGAAGACCAGCCACCTTGTTGGCAGTCCCAAGAACGAACAGCTGTGCAGTCCTAGTCAAAAGGTATGTGTCGGCTGGCCTGTCTTTCAGGGAGGGCAAAACCATCATAGTTGTTTTTTGTTATTATTGTTTTTTTGTTTGTTTGTTTTTTCTTTCTTTCCTTCTTTCCTTTTTCTCCCCCCAGGCTTGTCTTTTGTTTTCCTGGGTTCACACCCTCTTATTAGTGTGGGCCTGGCTACGGGGTAGAGTGTCTTCCTCTGGCCCTCTGCTTTCTGTGTGCATGCTTACCCACGTGGGCCTGGGCCGAGTGTGGCAACTAAGGCTTGCTTGGACGACGGGAGGGGCCCTGTATGGAGAATGCTGGGGTTCTGGCTTCTGGCTTCAACCATAAGAGAAAGTGGCTGGGGAAGCGCTTGGCTCTCGCTGCCTCCCTCGGCTGTACCTGGTGGGTGGAGTCCAGGGATCTGAGGTCAGAGCTGGCTGCTGTACTGGGGGCCCGGGGGAATGAGGGAGCCCCACATGGGCTCTGCATGTCTAGGGTGGTATTCCTTGCTCCACGGACCAACTTAACAGCCAAGGGGATGAGTTCAAATTAAAGAGGATCTCTGATTAGGAAAACACTCAACTGCGCTGATCTGAAGATTCTAAGCTTCCACTGAGTGTGGTCAGGGTCTCCAGCCTCCATGAGAGCACAGGTCCAGAGACACGGGCACTGACATTTGGCTTGGGTTGGGAGATCCACGTACCCACTGGGGCGACAGGCTGCTTGTAAGTTTCTGTGAAGATCTACTTTGACAATCCAGGCTTTGCAAATCTTCGCGAAGGGGACCTCTCGTTAAAATAGCAAACCCACTGAACAAAAGCCAAGACCCACAAATGGACTCTTTGTGCTTCCCTGATAGCCGGAGACAGAGAGAACTTCTACTTTTCTCCTGCTTGAAACGTGTAATGCTGGCCTGGGCAATTGCTCTCATTGTGAGAGAATGAAAGGAACAACCTCATCCACTTTTAGGATGTTCTGCCTACTCTCTGTGTGGCCCTGCCCCTAGCGAATATGGAACAAACCCCCCATGTTGTAATATTCCTGTCCTGCATGCTCACCTGTGTGAAAAAGCCCATACAGTTGGTCCCAGTTGATTTCTGCTAAGGGGATACAACCCACTCTTGCCATCATTCTCCTCCTTGTCATCTGTTCTGTTGTTTTGACTTAGATGTTGGATTCAGAACATTGTGACTTGCTCTCAGTGATGAACCGTGAGCTTCTATGTTAATAAAAATATGTCCAACCAATCAATATGATCATTCGAAATCTGTGTAGTTGTTGGTAGTCCTAACATTTTCAATGACAGCTTGCCTTTGAACTTGAAATTAAAAAAAACAAAACAAAACAAACTCCTTAATTTAACTTATAAAAAACCACCTAATTTCAGAGTCTAGCTTGGGGTTCTAAAGGGGAATCAAAAGGAGGACCTGTCTAAACAAGGCAACTTCCCATGGAAAGATTTATCTGAGGATGACTATTGCTTCTCTCTTTTAATTTTATGAGCAAGACTGACCTTCAGTTTCTCCTTTTGGGGGTTGTAGATGTCCGCATCTTTCTCAGTGGGTGGAGCCGACCAAGCCTAATAATGTGGCCTAGCATGGCCTGAGCTCCTTGTCTCCAACAGACTCAGTCAGAATTTACATCCTTTCAAAAAAACAAAGAGGAACTGGAGGGGACTTTGAAGATGATCAAGGTCAAAATTTCCACTTTTCAGTTGAGAAAGATCAATCCAGAGAGGATGGGTGAGGTTTGAGGGAGTGGAATGAACGTGGCATTGAAAACAAATGTCTTAAGCTGAAGGAAGAACGTCAGAGGAGGCGCTGGCTGTCATGGGTTTCCAAATGCCTGCATGGTTGATCCTACACCTTTACCCCCCTTTCTCTCTTTAACGACTGACCTTATGTACCAGGCATTGTTCTGAGTGCTTTCCCTAAGACAGTTCCTTTAATCTCCGTGATCACGCCAGGATGGAGGTGCTTGTATTAGCCCCAGTTTACAGATATGGAATCTGAGGTTTAATAATAAGGTTCAGGGATGTACCTAAGGCCTCATAGTTAATAAGGAGCCAGGTTTTGATCCCTGGCAACCTGACTTCAGGACTGTATTCCTTCACTATTGTTCTGTGCTGCCACTTTCATGGTCTTACATGAAATATAGGAATATATTAAATACAGACATATATATTTTAACTTCTTTTATTTATAATTTTTTAAAGTTTGGGTAGTGTTAGTTTAATATAAAAGAGAATTGGAAATTCTTTACATGATGAAAAAGCTTTCGGAACTTAAGTGGAATGGGCAGCTTCCTGTGATGCCTTTTCAATAGTGATTTTTTTCAGTCTACGTACTTCCCAACAATGTCACCCATCACCTCTAAATAAAAAGTAATCCTTGTCATCTAGATTCTGGGAGGAGAACTTTATTTCCAACTTTCATGCTAGCTGATTGACTCTCTCCACCCTTTCCTTTAGAGCCTGATCCAACAAGATACAATAGTCATTTGTGATACTTCTCCTTGAGTTTTCTGGAATCATAATGCCTCCCTTGGTCATGGTTTCAGCTGCACTTCTTTCAACAATACTCCTTTTCTAACTGATACTTGGTCAAAGAGGGGAAGATATAGATAAGTCGGTAGGTAGATAGATATCTCTCACTTTTTCTCAGATCCAATCAAAGAAAGGGGTGTTGTAATGAATATAGTTTTAAAAGATAACCTTATTAAAAGCAATTTTAAAATGGAAGAGTAAAAAATTAGATTCCCCCCAAAGACAATTCCGATTAGAATTCTGTGCAGAATATTGCTGTGAACTCATCTTCTAAACTATCATTTCTAGACATTCCCTCCTGACTGATGTCTATTAGGAAGAAAATCTTTTTTTTTTTTTTTTTTTTTTGTGTGTGTGTGACCTCAGGATTTGCAAGAGCTGTGCCAGCAGTCAATGCATCTATCATTTTGTCGTTGCTCTTGTTAAAAGTATCACTACTCAAATTCAGTATAAAAGAAATTAGAATCACCAAGATGAAAAAGATCTGATTAGTGTCCTTTTTCCTCAACTCAGGAAAACACCACCAAAACGCTTCCAGTGTTTTACCAAATTTTCTGAGTCTTAGCCCAAAGATAGGAAACCAAAGATATAGAACTTTCTAAATTTGTTACAACCTTCCAATCCCTTGGGGAGAACTATTGATGTAAAAGTGATGACCGTTGTTTTCTATCTGATGTCTTTTTCCCACCTAGAACGATCTAATCCTCTATTTATATTATTGAGGCTTTAGAGCTCAGGTCCTCTATTCTATAACACTGGGAGTGAGAAATACACATTTAATTTTTAAAAGGTTCTTTAATGCCATTTGCATTTGCATTTCTTTAATGCAATTTGCTGCTGGTATTTTAGAGAGAAGGATTTAATAAAAATATAATGTTCACATCAATTGTACCCCTTTAAACCTTCCTGCTTACTGTGCATCTGTCTATGCACCTAATGGGCTGCAGCCTGATATTGCCTTTAGATAGGACTTGAGGGAACACAAGATCATTACTTGGGGAGAGAACTAAAAGCTGTTTGGAGGTACTCACTTCATGGTGGAATAAAATTAATTAATATTATCCCAATATGCCTCCTGTTACATCTGATGAATATGGTCTTAAACTTGTACTTAAAGTTTGAACAGCCTCATGTATCAGGAGTTTTCCACAGGAGATTTTGTTTAGCCTTTGGAAGTGAAGTTAATTGGGTGGTAAATTTCTGGAGTGAGGCATTTTTGATCCAGTGAGTAGAAACCTAGAGTAGAAATAAAAAGTTCTGGGTTCCAGACTCAGTCCCTGTGTGAACTGTTGCCATGAACCTCTGCCTCAGTTTCTCTATCCTTAGCATGTGGACGTTTCTTATCCTATCATACTATATAACCAAGATTTTCTCATGATGATTCTTAAAACAACCCTGTAGGGGAGGATAGATGTCACTTGTTCCCATTTTACTAATGAGGAAACAGACTGATCACATCAGGTAACTCAAGTTCCAGGCTTAGGAAGCAGTGTTTGGGTCTACTAATAATCTTTCCTCAGTCTATACTGACTTCTCCATAGATCATATTTTGAGATGTATTGAGTAAAATGAGTAAAGTTTTAGAGGTCATTCATTCGAGACCTCATTGGATTGAGCGGAGGTATTTGATGCTGGAAAAAAAACAAAACAGAATCACATTCGAATCCTGCTGAGAAAGAGCAATTGGACGTTCTTGTGAACTTTCCTAAAGAAGTAAGGTTGAGCTTCTGATGTAGACAGTGTTCTGGTGGTGACATCGGTGCAGGGGTGAGGGCAGGAGGGATGAGGTGGCAGGGAGTGAACATTTCACATGCCCAAGTGCTTCTAACACTGAAAAACTGAATCACATGATACTGTTTAGCTCAATAAAAGTGATTTCTGACCATTTTCTCAAAATAACAGTGCAGGAAAAACCATTCTGCTTGACTGATTTACAGCATAGCTGAGAATGATGGAAGAACACTGTCAGAACTGAATTACTAGCTAAAAAGCATCGACAGTTAGGTTTTCAAAGTATCTCCATACTGGCCGTCAACCAGTGACTAAGGCTTCAAAATTGTTAATTCTGAAATAATTTCAGATTTACAAGAAACTTACACAAATAATACAGAGGATTCTTATGTACTCTTTACTTAGATTCTTCAAATAATCTCAATAAACTGATCACGGGCGCCTGGGTGGTGCAGTCATTAAGCATCTGCCTTCAGCTCAGGTTATGATCTTGGAGTCCCGGGATCAAGCCCCGCATCGGGCTCCCTGCTCGGTGGGAAGCCTGCTTCTCCTTCTCTCACTCACTCTGCTTATGTTCCCTCTCTAGCTGTGTTTCTCTCTGTCAAATAAATCAATAAAATCTTAAAAAAAAACTGATCATGATCAAGAAATTAATATTGATGTAATACTTCCCAATCTATAGAACTTGTTCAAATTGTGCCAAGAGTCTCACTAATAATGTCCTTTTTCTAGTCCAGGATTCATGTAGGATCACATGTTGTATTTAGTTGTCATGTCCTCTTAAAGCCATTTAATCTGCAGTAGTTAGGTCCGTAGTATGTCTTTGTCTTTCATATCATGACGCTAGTCAATTCCTAGGAAGACCTTCTCTTTGGGTTTGTGTACTGTCTCCTAAAGGCTATGGTCAGGTTATGAATTTGGATAAGAGTATCATAGAAATAATGTAGCATCTTTCTCAGGTCCTCATATCAGGGGGTGCATGATTGATTTATTCCATGATTGGTGACTCAGACATTTGTCCTTCCAGCTCAGGTTCAGATTAGTATGTTTATACACTTTGGATGGTAGTATTTTCATTCATATTTGCCTTTGTTTATTGGGCGACTAGAGGCTGAATGACAGTGGTATGTGTATGACTGCCCAGCCCTGTGAAGTTAAACATGGGACCAATGGATTTGATGTCCACTGGATTCTTGCAATCTGGGTAGGCATAACAGATATTCACAAATAGTTAAAAAAATGTGTGAGAACAACATGGAGTGATATGTGATTATTTTTGCTGGGGATCACAGCAGTCAGGGAGATTTTCTTGAAGGAAGCCATCCAGATCAACTAAGAGCTCTAGACTGGTCATTGCTATTTAATCTGTAGGTAAGAAAGTCTGTTGTTAGAGAGCATGGAGATGGAGCTGAACAAAAGGCAAAACTGGGGGTCACAACCTGAGCCATGTAAAATGGCAAAAATCACAAGTGAAAGACATGTTTGAGTATTGTTCTGTCGTGTTTTGTTCAGACCAGTAGTTTGGTGCTTATTATAACATGACTGTAGTCTTTCTCATCAGACAGATGGTGTGTTCCTTGAGGGCAAAGATGATGTCATTCATGTCCCTTGGACAGTGCCTGACACAACTGTGCCATAATTATTTGTTGAAATAAACTGAGAACTGAGCAATGTTTCTGAGCTAATTAGTGGAAGGATTTAGTGTCTCATTCCATATATGGTGGATGCTTAATAAATACTGTGGGCAGAGGTTGGAGAGGACATATCTGGACACAGTATCTGTTGGTCAGGTCAGAGGGGACTGGTCTTCCAGGAGCCAGTGAAGCAGTGATGGGGGGCCAGGAGGGGGAATGAGGGTGTGAGGACAGGGGTAAGGAGAAAGTTGAAGGTGTATGTAGGGATGAAAGGTAGTCTCCTTGAAGGGGATTTAAAGCAGAAGACTGAGAGGCAGTAGGACATTTTCAATGGCCTGCATTTGGCTCAGCCAGAGGAAATGAAGGAGGAAATGAATGTTA
>PITA01019337.1:0-37836 GCA_004023965.1 Spilogale gracilis | reverse complement strand
TAAGTATACCCCACAGTTGCACAGGGCACTATTTCAGGTAAGTATACCCCACAGTTGCACAGGGCACTAATTCAGATAAGTATACCCCACAGTTACACAGGGCACTATTTCAGATAAGTATACCCCACAGTTACACAGGGCACTATTTCAGATAAGTATACCCCACAGTTACACAGTGCACTAATTCAGATAAGTATATCCCACAGTTGTACAGTGCACTATTTCAGATCAGTATACCCCACAGTTGTACAGTGCACTATTTCAGATAAATATACCCCACAGTTGCACGGTGCACTATAATTTGTCAACTGTGTTCCCTTAGCTGTCTCAGTTGATCTCCACCAACTCGTGAGTTGAACAGAGCAGCAATTACTATTCTCATTTAACAGATGGGAAAACTGAGGTCCAAAAGCTTTGCCTTGAATCTTAGCTAGGAGATAAATTGTACCTCCAGCTAGAATTAAATTTATCAGTCTTTAGATTAATAGAAATTAAAGTACAGGTAGCTAATGCTAAGCAAAACACAGTAATCACTCAGGTGTTACAAGAGAAGAATTCCCAGCAGTGCTGTCTAATCACTTTGCAACAAATCTGGAGACTCATTTTACAGCTTAGCCTCTGAGTTCTAGTGTGTACATTTTTAACGAGGTCACTAGAATCTCATAGTTGGTGACTAACAGCTAACAGCTTAATAGCTTTCCATTCAATAATGAAATGTTTATAGCTTTTGGTCTCAACTTAAAAAAATTGTTTATTTATTTTAGTGAGAGAGAGTGCAGGAGGGAGAGGCATAGGGAGAGGGAGAGAGAGTCCTAAGCTGATGCCGTGCACAGCAGGAATTGACCTCATGACCCTGAGATCATGATTTGAGCCAAAACCAAGAGCTGGTTGCTTAAGTAACTATGCTGCCCGGGTACCCCTGTCTTAACTTTTAAAGTAATCTTTTTTAGCCCCCTAATATGTCTGTAATTAAGAGCAGTAGTTACTTATTGCTCCCATTTTGCTGATGTAGAAACTAAGGTCTGAAGAACTTTCATACCTTCATGGAATCAACATTTGTTCAGGTGTTTATGCTGTGCCAGTCACTGCAGTTCAGAGATTAGAGTGAACAGGATGGCCCTGGTACTGGCTCCCATGTAACTCACAGTGAAGTTTAGAGGGAGACAGATAAATAAGTACCCACTACAATAGATGATAGATGTACATGTGATGAGTACCATGACGTTGAACATGGCACAAAGAGCACAAGTGCCTGGAACTCTCACCTAGTGGAGGTATGGGGAGGTATGGTGAAATCAGATGGTTAATTGGAATTGGCCCAGCATGTGTGTGTGTGTGTGTGTGTGTGTGTGTGTGTCTGTGTCTGTGTGTGTGTGTGTGTGTGTGTGTCTGTGTGTGTGTGTGTCTGTGTGTCTGTGTGTGTGGCAGGAAACTTCAGGTGCAGAGTAGTCCAGGCAGTGTGAAGTTCCTGATAAAGGAATTGCTTGGGATATCCACGGACCTGCGAAAAAACCAACTGAGCTAGAACACAGAGAGCAAAGGGGAGAGTGATCCAAGGTAAAGCCTATGGAGCAGAGGTTATTCTTTGAGCCCAATTCCACAGCTAGTCAGAGGCAAAATGGGGCTATATTTGTGTCTCCTTTCTGCCAAGGCCTTAATCTCTATCTTCTTTTTCTCCTCTGATTTTTCTCCTACTCTCTATCGAAACCTAATTACCTTGATTTTCTAGGACCATAGCTTCTCCTCCCATGTCATTGCTCCTGCTGTGCTCTCCACCTGCTATGCCTGCCTCCATACCTCCACAAGTCAAAAATTCTTCTGACCCTGAAGCCAAGGATTGTAAAGACAAACTTTTCAGCAGGTGAGGTAAAGGAATGACATGGCCTGATACATTATCAAGTAGTGGGGGGTTGGCAAACTGGAACAGGCATGCCCCCATTATGTACAAGTCCAGTGCTGTACAATAGAACTTTTTGGAATGATGGAAATGTTCTATATATGTACTGTCCAATACAGAAGCCTCTAGTCCTATGTGGCTAGTGGAACTGAGGAAGTGAATTTTTAATATATTTGATTTTAGTTAAACTTAAAATGAAATAGCCACATGAGGCTATTGGGCTATCATACCAGACAGTGCATTTCTGGCTGCTGCTTTCTATTCTGGATTGTGGGTCCAATATCACCAGATATTCCAGCTTTTAAAAGAGAAGCCAGATCTCCAGATTCTTGTTTGAAATCTTTGGATTTTTAAGTGTTGGCAATACATTCATATTTTAAAGATATACTGTGGATGACTCTCGCCTGTGGGAAGATGAAGTAGACACAATTTTCTCTATTACTCCTGCTAAGTACAACTGAAAACCTGGACACTATATATAACATAAAAATAAGACGACTCTGAAAAGTGGAAAGAAGAAGACAGACTGGCTAGGAATCTTGGGACACAAGACTGGGAGCGGCACAGTGATGAGTTTGCTGAATTTTCTTTGTATGCCATATATCCCAGCTTTGGAATTTAATAATCCAGCAACTCAAACACCAGTGAGCACAAACAAAGCTCCAACAAAAGCCTTCTCTCTCTCAAGCTCAAGTATCAGGAAAGGACAGCCTAGCAAGACAGAATACTTTTAGATAATAACCAATCTACGCTTCAGCCAAACATTATGGAAAAACAACTGTGGTCCCACCTCCACAAACGTAACACAGGCCAAAGGCGAAGCCTTGACTACCACCCTCATGAGGCAGTAGTGAGGCACCTAACAGGGGCACAGAAAGAAAGCTAAGTAGACTGGAACTTTCTTTCCTGTGATCTGGTCACCAGGTCTTCCCCCTCTTTCACTCTGCAACCATGATGACAGTGGATACCTTTTGGGGGAAATTTGGAGCATGGATTTCAACTTCTACCTGACAATTATGGGGCTCCCCTTCCCTCCTCACTGGAGTACTATCTGAGGAGTTTTAGTGGATATTCAGAACTGTTGTCACCACCAGTCGGTAACAAGGCCATACCACCACGGTGTTGATGGAGACCAACAGGGAGCTCCCTCATCACCCCTACCACTCTGGATGTCAACAAAGGCTGAGTAGGAAACGTGGCCTTTTACCTTCATCTGGCAATAATAAGCAGGTGCTACCCCTACCCTTGCTTGAGTGGTGTCAGAGAAAGGCAGTTAAAATGGAAGGTTTACATAAGATCCATAATCTCATAACTTAATACAAAAATGTCCAGGTTTCAATAGAAAATCACTTGTCATACCAAGAGCTGGAAAGATCTCAAACTGAATGATAAAAAGACAATCAGTGTTTGGCAACACTGAAACGATAGAGATGTTTAGAATTATCTGAGCACAATTTTTAAACAGCCATGATAAAAAAGCTTCAGTGAGCAATTATGAGCACAGCACACTTGAAACAAATGAAAAATTAAGATGTCTCAGGAAAGAAATAGAAAATATAAAGAAGAACCAAGTAGAAAATGAAAAAGAAAATAACTGAAGGGAAAAAAGCTCAGTGTATGGGGTTTTTTAAAAAGATTTTATTTATTTATTTGACAGAGAGAGGGAACACAAGCAGGGGGAGTGGAAGAGGGAGAAGCAGGCTTCCCGCTGAGCAGGGAGCCCAATGCGGGGCTTGATCCCAGGACCCTGGGATCATGACCTGAGCTGAAGGCAGGCACGCTTAATATCTGAGCCACCCAGGTGCCCCAGTGTATGGGTTCAATAGCAGAACAGAGAAAACAGACAAAAGAATTAGTGAACCAGAAGATAGAATAATAGAGATAACTAATCTGAACAGCGAAGAAAATAGACTGGAAAAAGAAAAACCCCCAACAACAGAACCTTGGTGACCTGTGAGACCATGTTAAGCCATCTCACATTCATATCATCAGAATCTCAGAAGAAGAGAAAGAGACAGGCTGATGAAGGACTCAAAGAATAAAGGCAGAAGACTTCCCAATTTTGGTAAGAGATGTAATCCTATAGATTCAGGAAGCTGAGTAAACCATAAATATGATAAATCCAACATGCATGGCAGCAAATCTAAGAGCTGTCTTGTCCTCTAGCCAATGGGGAGCCTTGGTGGCTCATGCTGAGAAAGGGAGAAAAAGCAAAATATCTGTTGTCTCCCTAGGGTTTCACCAGATAGACTGGCTGCTGCCTTCCTGTGAAAATCATAGTTCCTGTCAGGTGGTCCTCCCCACATGATGGTTCTTGCTTGTTGATCCATGACTGTTCCTCTACCACCCCTGAAGTCCTGAGGGTGGTAATTGCCCTGATGTTACTGGCCCTAGTATACTACATTATCCCTTGTGGTTTTTCTATGCCTTGGTCACAACTATGTAAATATTTCCTTTATTAAGCTATCTGCAACTTAACATGACATGTGTGTGCCATCTATTTTCCTCCATTAATCCAACTGATAGACCATTCAACTAGGTAAAAATTCTCAGTGATTGTATTAGAAAGGATAGACCTTGTAGTAAGGGTCTCACTTACTACAAAGTAAGTATAACACTCTTTCCTTTCTGAAGCTGAGAACTTATGGAGAAGACACTTCAGGAAGGTTGAGTATAATTTTCTAAAACAAAAATTATCTCAGTTATCTGACTTCTCCATCAAAGTTACAGTAATCAGATCATAAATAAAAAATCAATAACTGTCTTTATCACCCCTAAACACTTAGTGATAGTCATTACTAAGGAGAATGATAAGGATGTCCTCCATATTTAGGGGAATTTGGAAGACTGGAAGTAACACTACTCTAGAATCAGGTCCCTTGAGCTCTGCCTTGACATTCGTGATCTTGGGAAAATAGGATGTTTAATTTTTCTGAATCTTCTACACATTTCTAAAACAAAGAAACTAGGCAAATGATTCTTAAACTCTCTTTTAGCTCTAATAGTCTATGTGATTATGAGGAGTGGAGAAGAGGATATAGTGTGGTGTGTGGATGGGTAGGAATGAGGAGTATAGCATGTGGACAGGGAAGTCTGGGGAGTGTGGTGTATGAGTGGGAGGACTAGAGAGTATGGTGTGTAAGGACTTTGCTTTTAGGTCTAGTAATTGAGGTAAAGAATGGGGCTGAAAACTCAGTGTGGAAAAGATATATTTGAGGTGCAACTGGGATATTTCTTTATGATGCTGAGCCAAGAAGTAATGACATCTCAATGGGGAAAATGGCACACTTCTGATTCCAACTAGTACTGGGGCCACAAAGAAGACTAATTATTGAATGATTTCATGTGGGAGTTACAAGGAAGAGTGTAGGGACTCAAGGTTTGCAAGCTAGATTCCTGCCCATATAGGTGTGTGAACTTGTCAAATCTTTCTCTAAACTCTGTAAGTTCTTGGCTTGGACCAAATAATATGAAATAATCTTTAAAGCCACTTCCAAATCTAAAATCCTAGAAACCCATAATACAAAAATCTATGTTCTCAAGTAGCGTGTGATCTCACAAATTGGTAAGATAGATTCTTATAAAGCCAGAGGTGGGATTCGGACCAAGGGAAGAATAATGGTGGGGGTGCAGTAGTCCCCATCACCCTGTCCATCAGGCTTGTTCTGAGGGTTAAACGCTACCTTTCCCCAGGTTCTACATAACTTTAGAAGAACAGAGTCACATGACTGAAATACCAGTTTTATTTAAGCAATCCTAATTATTCATTGCAGTTCTTCACAAATATTCCAGCCCTCCTCCCTGTCCAGGGCACATTCAGGTTTTGTGGGGCTTAAAGCTTGTACAGACTATAACATATGTTACTTTACAAATTTTACAAAGCACATGACCATGCAAACACATTATATTGGCCTCTCTAAGGGACTTGGAAGAAGCCTCTGCAGGTGAGGGTTACAGGAGCTAAGCTTTACTAGTTTCATGGTGCATCCACCTTTGTTCCAGGTTTATGGAAAAATTGCACTTCTTCATCTCATTGTGGTCATATGACTTGATGTAGTGAATGAAATCTGAGCAGAAGCGGTATGCTTCCAGGTAGAAGACTTAAGGGCCCGTCAGGATTCATCACATCCCTTTTCCACTGGCATGGGGACTGTGGAAGCAGCTGTCAGCACAGAGCCCTCTCCTCTTGGGTCCCTGGGACATTGAAGAGTTGAGCCCCACTGCCATGGTGAATAAGGGAAATAGACTTTGATGGTGTTCATTCACTGAGATTCTGGGGATTGCTTGTTAGTACAGTACACCCTAATGAAGCTTGACCAAAACAGTACATTGTAAAGTACTTTCACAGGCACAACCTCTCTTTGTAGGAGGGACATGGGCTTTCTTATCCATTTTTCAGATGAAAGTTTGAGGCTCAGGGTGGGTATCTTCAGGGAATGTCAAAAGTAAATGAGGGGCACACCTGGAGTTGAGACCAGACGTTTTGGTTCTTTGGCTTTATTCTGTTTATGATGGGATGTTGGTTGATGCATTTTATTTGAGTGGCATCTCTATTCCCCATTTTCTCTATCTGCGTCCCCCAACTCATGATCCCTGTGGAAGCCTTAGCTTCCACCTGGGGCAAATGCCTCACTACCTTATGGCCCTGGTTTCTGTAAGGCTCCATTCTTGTCAGGCTCAGATGAAAAATCCTAGGGAGGGGCTCTAAGAGAAAATAATACTTTTTAGAGTCCAGATAGATTGTAATGAGTGCATTTAGATTATAGAAAAATTTAGATAGTCACAAGGACTATTCTCCTATTTATTTTTTTTAAAAGATTTTATTTGTCTGACAAAAAGAGATAGCAAGAGAGGGAACACAAGCAGGGGGAGTAGGAGAAGGAGAAGCAGGCTTCCTGCTGAGCAGGGAGCCTGATGTGGGGCTTGATCCCAAGACCCTGAGATCATGACCTGAGCCCAAGGCAGACACTTAAGTACTGAGCCACCGAGACACCCCTTTCTCCTGTTTATTTACAGAATATAACTTATACTTGCATACTAGTCTCATTTATGAGGGTTCAATACTCATGACCTAATGACCTTCCAAAGGGCCCACCTCCTAATACCATCACCTTGGAAGGTAGACATAAAAACATATCAATTTGAAAAGGACATAAACATTTGACTGGAGCAAAGTAATTTAAGGCAAGAGTCACAATACCTCCAGGTATACATCCTGTTCTAATGACAAGATAATGGGGAAACAGAGAGGTGAGAAAGGAAAGGACCCCTATTTGGCCAAAGGGTGGTTAATTTAGGTACTGATCCAAACACCTCAGTAAACAGCACACACAGCTGCCCTGATCATCTGGCAGGAGATCAATAGGCTCGAGCTGAAATGAGAACCATCTGAAAAGCCAAGAAATATTGCCTGGAGAATTGCATTAGACAGCATTACACTCAATAAAGTTTGGTCTTGTCAGCTACTTGCCCTGCCTTTGCTTTAGGAAGACTCTTTTAGATTGGAATTGGCATGGCTGGGGAAGGCTATTAGATGCATGTAGACTTTTGGTTTGTGAGAATTGGATCAAGCCCTATAAACTCTCTAGAGGGCTTAGAAATCCTTTCACTTACAGGTGGGAACTTGACCATAAGAGGTATTACTCTTGGCTCAGTTTTCTTCTCTCTATGTCTGTCTTCCTGTCTCTCTGTCTCTCTGTCTTCCTGTATCTCTTTCTCCCCTTTTCCATCCTTCTCTTTTATTCCTGGAAGCCTATCGTTAGGTGAGACTTGCCACACCACATTTTGATAAAGCATTGTCCGTGACAACCCATATCATATTGAAATACTAAACTAGACCAAAAGTTAAGACTCAGGAAAAATTGAATTTTTTTCTCCATTCTCCCGAAAAAGTCAATGACAAAACCAAATAATTGTTTAATAATAGAATAAAATTCCCATCATCCAGAATAATTTTTAAAAGTATAATATACTGGTAAAAGACAACTGTCATGTATATTACACACAGATTGCCAATGTCCAAATAATTGTACTACAGTGAAATGTGCTGTATAAAAATCTAAAGACTTCTGGTGATTCAGAAGGCCCATCACAGCCTGGTAGGGCCTTTTTACATCATTATGAGTAATTCTCATTATTTAAGACTCCAACTGGGCAAATAGAGGAGGCTGAGCTGAACCTTTGCTGACATGTGGACTCCCAGGGGAAAATTTATATATAATCTGTCTGATGTAAGCTTGATTTCTTTGACATTTATCTCTTTCATGAAAGTAAAAGGCTAAGAGGAAAAAAAAAGTCTGTTTATCTTAGCTTTACTTTTGTTTGGGTCTGAGAAGCAGGAGGCTTATAATCCTCTGAGCTTCTTACCACCTTCGCATTCATTTTCTCATCTATTGTTCTACCTGCCTCTGTGGCTGGGAAGAAACAGTTTCACCCCCACACTATGGATTGGAAAGCAGAACTCCCATCATAAGAGCAGTGTGCTTCCCAGGCACTCCACTGCCCTCCCTCCCCCTGCCCTTAGTCATTCAAGCTGAGCCTCTCCATCCATTGCCTTACCATAAAAAACACAGTGGTAGGGAGACATCCTTCCTTTTTCTAGGTTCCAGACCATGTGTCCCAATGTTCTATCACTTGAGCAAATGGTCAACCTTGAGAGCTCGTACTAAAGAGGCAACATAGTGGAGGTGGAAGGAGTACTAAACCAGGAATTGGGAACTCAAGCCTCAAATCCTGGCTTCACCTGAAATTTCTCAGCCTTTACCAAGAGCAATTTACCAAAGGGCTTTAGTTTCCTCATCTGTAGAATGGGTTTAGTGATCCTGTCCTGGCATCTTCCACAAGTTCTGATACAGCATGAACGAGATAATCATCAGGGACGCCTGTGCAGGACCATCTGGATTAAAGGGCTCAATCTTTATCTGTCACTGGAACTCAACAAAGGGTGTCAGGTTCTCATGAAGAGGTTTTGGGAGCCTGGTTTATCAAAGGTTTAACATTTTGTAGGCATTCAACTGCCTAAGTGATGAAGTGTCTGTGAAGAACTCTCTCTTAGTTGAGGTTCAAGTTCATCTCTTGATGGGGGGCTGGTGAGGCATGGAGGTCAGTCAGTATCCCTAGGAGACTGATCTGAACTCTCGCCACTTGACTTCTGTCACTTGCTCTGACTTTATGAGTGGCCAGTCCTCAACTACAGATGCAACATCTGCTAATCCAAGAGGTGTGATTTGAGAGCCTCCAGAAAGTGCTTCTGTTCAATCTCCCCATCTATCTGAATTCCATCATCAATATCAGTGCTGCCCTAAAGACCTTTCTGAGGTGATGGGAATGTTCTATAACTGACCGTATGATAACAGCAACCACTAGCCACATGTAGCTATAGACTCCTTGAAATCTGGTTAGCATGACTGAAAAACCGGATTTTACATTTAATTTAATTTAAATTAATTTAAATAGCCACATGGACATGGACTTTCAGATACAGTGTTTCTCCTTATCATTAAAGCATTGTGTCCAGAAGACCCGTTTGGTTGCTTATGACCATTACTTTTAAGTGAGGCCATATGGCCAAAGTGAGAGTCTGGCATGTGCATGGGGACAAGGGAGGGGAAAAGAGAGGAAATTTACAAGGAAGGCCAGCTTGCTGACTCCCAAGAGGCCTCTAGAGGAACATCTGGCTCTCAGTCTTGCATGCTCAGAAACTGGATTTTTCAGGACATGGAGAATCAAATTGATCTTCAGAGTTGTGAACCTTTTAATAAAGCCCCCAAAACAGATCATTCAGGAGGCTAGCACATGGAAGTGCAAGGAAAGAAGTACCCACCTATCCCTTGTATTTGGAGAGGTGCTAGTACTTTTCTGCATGGAAACCACAGTCTGCAGAAGAGATGATTTGGTGAACATGGAATCAAAGTGGGTACCATAAGATGATTCAAATGGCTGATAGGGCCATGCACTCATGACACAGTAGATCTTATCTGTCCTAGGAATGTTCTGGTCCTGTTTCTGATAATAGTCCTCTTTTCATAAATGATGCTTGTGTGGTTATCTAGTTTTTGCATCTGACCCTTTTTATAAACTTTTATTGTTGACCAGCCCACACCTATTGACACATTCTTTCTTTAGTTATGTCACATTACAGTGAGGTTTCTGTCCCTTTTCACATACCAGGGGACATTATCTCATTGACACAATTTAGCCTCCTTCTGCTCTGCGCAACTGTTGGTTGGCTTCACAGTTTAACTCTCAGAGGACAGTTATATTTACCTTGTTTCCAAAGTCTTGCCTGACTGCATATATTTCCTGTAGGAGGTAACATATTGATGGGCAGATTGAAAAGTAGCTTGGTGTGGTCAGGGGCTGATAACAGAAGTGCTTATTGGGGCCAAAGAGTAACTAAATGAATGAAGCAGACATGATGGTGGACTGGTTGGTGTGGAAGCCTTAGAAGTAGACTGCTGGAGCTTAGATGAGGCTGTTGAGAACCATGCTAGTATGTGGGCCAAGAGCGGCTAGATCTTTTGATATTTAAAGAGAAGTTAAACATTTGGATATTAATGTGGAATCTCCTGATTTTTCAGAGTTGGAAACTAATTCAGTTGAAACTCAACACTGGTACAAGCCTAATAAAATACATAACCAAGATGGACTGACCCATGGTTACCATCTTGGAGTTTCTGGGTGTCATGGGAGGTCCTGGCCTGGGAGTGTGTTGCTGGATTCTAGTCCAAACCCTGATTCTAAATCAGTATGAGGTCTTGGGGAAGGCACAACCCCCTTGCTGCTCTGTGACTTAAGAGTGTCAAGTGGGATAATCTCTAAGGGTCCCTCTTGCTCTGCATTAGTCATCTAGGGATGCTGTAACAAAGCACCACAGATTGGGTGGTTTAAGCAACAGAAACATATTTTTTCGCAGTTCTGGAGGCTGGAAGTCCAAGATGAGGTGCTGACAGGTTTGGTTTCTCCTGAGGCCTTTCTTCTTGGCTTGCAGGTGGGCACCTTTTCACTGTGCCCTCACATCCTCACAGGGCCTTTCCTCTGGGCACATGCATCACTGGTATCTTTTCTTCTTCTTATAAGGCCACCATCAGTCCTGTTGAATTAGGGCGCCACCCATATGACCTCATTTAATCTTAATTACATCTCTATAGGCCCTATCTCCAAATACAGTCACACTGATGGTTAAAGATTCAACATACAAGTTTGTGGGTGGGGAGACACAATTCAGTCCATAACATGCTCTGTGAGTGTGTCCTTTGTTAACAATGTCACTGAGGCTAGACCATGACTCTGACATCTGTCTCCCTTTTACCCCTCCAAATCTGCCCTTCACCCCATTCTACCCTGCCGTGTACCCGGGGAGACTAACCTCCATTGGTATCAGTGAGTGTCCTTGCTCTCTTGCTCTGGTTAGGTTCAGCCAATGAGGAGGCCAAGAAGTAGATGATAAGGGTAAAAGAAGATGAAGTTGGGGTCATTTCCCCCCAGCAACCTTGCTGCAAAGTTGCCACAGGCTAACTGTGTTCCTTGGCTGAAGATCACTGCTCTCGTCAAACAACTTCTCTGTCTCCATGTTCCCCAGTCTTTTCCTAGCCCTCCGACCCAGGGGTGGTAATATCCCTACTATAATGCATCCTGGACACAAGCACCAACCCTGTGGTTTTCCTATACCCTACTACACTCCTGAGAAGGGTCCCTTTATTACACTTGTTTCAAATCTCTCAATTTTCTGGTACTGTGTTACAACCAGAGTATGAAAGAACCTCATCCATGGGTTATCTGTCCACCCACTCCTTTTGCATTCTCACTCTCCTTGCTCCAGTTTCCAGACAGCTCTGCTTCATCCAAAGGCTTGGCTGACTTCCCTCAGGCCACACATTTTTTTTTCTCTGAGGTGAACCACATCATGATTTTTGCTGTCTGAGTGGGTTTGCTATTATTCCATCACAGTCCCTTTGGACAATGGTAGAAGAGCTAGCTGGAAAACGGAGCCCTCTGTAACTGGGCTCTGGGCTCTGTCTGGCTGAGGTGACATTAGTTTCTTGACTATTTGCCCCAAGTAAGTAGGCATTTCTTCAAGGCCTGTAGAATATGTTTAGAGGAATTATCCTATTTCCTCTCATGGTCACAAACCTCTGGGAATAGATCAAGTGCTGTCCTTCATCCAGAATAATCACATTGTGCAGCCCCTTTCCCCCCTCATTGAAGTTCCCCTACCAGCATTTCAGAAACATGCTGGATCTAGATATAGATGAATAGGACAAAGTTGATAATGCATTCACCATCCAGAGTAAAGGAAAAGAAGACAAATGCATAGAAGGTAGTTATAATACAAGATGGAGGTAAAGTGAGCACTGAGTTAGCCACATGCTAGAGGTTGGGTATAGTACCCAGGAGAGCGGTTTAAAGGTATGGGCCCCAAATTCAGGCCCCTTGAGTTCAAATCCTGCTTCATTATTCAATAATTCTAACACCTTGGGCAAGAAGCCCAACTTCTAAAACTTTGTTTTCCTAATCTGCAAAGTATGACTGTAATAGTTTTTTGTTTTTGTTTTTGTTTTACTAGGAATAAATGACATATAATGCCTTTAATATGCTTAGCCCAGTGCATGGCATATCTTGAGTGCTTACTAAATGTTAGCTTTTATTGTTACTTAGGAAAATTTGTACAAAGAATTTTGTGGCAGCCTGGAAGAATGGGAAGATTTTATGAGAAGAGGGAGTTCCTTCCAGAAGGACAGAGGAACATGGATAAAGGTACAAGGGTAAACTTGTTTAAGTACTATTAATGAGTCCATCTGTTAAATGAGAGGCTATTCATTAGGAAACAAAAGCAGGAAAAACTGGTTGAAACCATATCAAAGAGGACACTGAATTACAGGGTGAGGGGTTTGTATGTAATTCTGTAGGCAGTGAAGAGCATGAAAAGCAAGGATTTTAAGCAGGGCTATGGATGCTTAAGTAAACTTTCAGAAAATTAATCTGGGCAGCTTTGTATAAACTGGATTGAGAGTGGGAGAAAATGGTGTAAAAGCAGGCATGAGGCACTTACTATTGTCCAGGGAAATAGTAATAAGACCTGCTTTAGGGAAAAGTTGATAAATAGTGATCAAACTCCTAACACCTAACAGAACTAGCTGGTAGGAGGCAGAACAGCTGGAAACCAAAGTGTTTGGAACCATTTATAGTCAAGGGACAATTGGAAATTAAAAGGAGGCACTTAAGACTAATGTCAGTCAATAAACTGACAAAGACATTACAAGTTTCTATTTTAACACAGAGTTTTTAAGATAAAACTACAGAGCTCACCTGTATTGCCACCAAGTGGCACTGGCACTGAGGAGTCAAGAATCCTGGCTTGGAGACAGGGTGGGGAAATGGGCCATAGATGCACATTCTCTTATGTGGGCAGCCACATGTAACAGCATGTGGCAAGAACTCAAGAAGCTGACGACAGTCATCAAAGAGCATGTACACATGTTTGTTCAGCCCCCCTCACAGCTCCTGCCCCATTCTGACGAAGAAGGCTGCTAACATTTAGTCAGTGTTCTATTTAGAAAGATAGTGCCTTGGCTGGTATTTTCACTTGTAAGAGCTGGCTGTCCTAAATACAGTAGGAAATTGCCCTGAAACCCACACAGCAGGCCAAGAAAGGTACAGGGTAGGGCTGGGTTATTTTCTCTGAGAAATGAATGTTAGTCAAGAAATACGTTCTTTAGAGATGGAGCCAAAATAAAGAGTCCTAAGGCCCCTGTGCTCACCTGGAAAGAGGAAGGATCTCTGAAGAATGATCAGCTGGGGACTTAGCCACAGGACACTGAATAGAAAAACTCAGCTATCTAATCCAGCAAGACCTCTGAGCCCTGAGATGCCTTTGATAATAAGCCTCACATCCAATGGAATGCACCTTCAGGTAGAGATGGAGAAGATGATTTCCTTGCCACAGAAAGCCAGAGGTTAACTTAAATAGTCAAGGTCCTTTTCAGAACTAGATAGTCCTTCTCCATAAAGTAGGGCTACCTAGTGAGGCATCCAGCAAGATGTCTGAAATGGTGGAGCTGTCCATGGTGCTGTAGTTACCCTGCTTGAGCCCATTGGACAGTTTCTATTAACTGCTCTATGGCAGGTGCTGTGCCAGGTACTTTATCTACATTGTGTCCTTTAATCCTCATGGCAACCCTGCAAGGTTAATATTGTAATCAGCTACCTTGTTTCTACAGATGAGGAAACTAGTACTCTAAGCTTCACTTTGTGCCTTGTCCAATGTAAGTAGCCTGAATAACCTCTTCAGACATGATATTTGAGGACTTCCAGCCTAACAAAGAGAGGATATCTGTTTAATAACTTTTATCTGATATGTGTAAAGAGATCTTGTTCCTTTCAAAGATGGTGGTGGTGGTGGAGATCTACACCAAAGGCAACAGAGTTTTGTCACAGGGGAGTCTAAATTTAATGGGAAAGATTAAGCATATATAATCATATTTAGCTTATTCATTAGAAAGGAGTACAGAAACTTGAAATATGTTTGCTAAAAGAGAAAGAAAAATTAACCCCTACTAATTAGGAGAAAGCAAATCAGTGTGTGTGTGTGTGTGTGTGTGTGTGTGTGTGTGTGTGTGTGTGAAGACCTTGTTAGCAAGACCTTGTTACTCTTTGACAATTTTATTTTTTATTTTTTCCCCTGGGTATAAGGTGAAAAAATAATAGGTGTCAAGATAGACAAGGTAGAAGGCAGATAAAGGCTCATCCCTCATTAAATTTGAAGAAATCTTTGCTAGGGTGGTTGAAACCAAAATAAAGGAAAATACATATGAGTGCTTGTTGCCAAACATTTCTGACTCTCAGGACTTGAAACAATATTGGGGTTAGGGAAGAAGTTCCTCTCAAACTCAAATTTACAAAAACTCAAGGGGAGAAGAATACATAGTATTTAAGCTAGGACTAAGGCTAAGAACCAGTCAGAGATTCTGGATCTGGAGCCATATACCCTGGCGTTGGGGTAAGAAGGTTTAAGAAAGGGCTCCATGGGATATATGTAAACCTTCAAAATGTGATAAAATGTTATTTATGGATGCATTTTTTACAGGGAGGGATTGATAACTTCCAAGAGATTCTAAAAGTGTCCAGGAATATCCATAAAGTAAAGAGCTACTGTCACTCTAGACAGTTAAGCCTCAGTGAGCGAAGCTTCTGATTATACCTACATGTTTATATATCTGGGTTTGAAATAAGCAAGCAATTTAAGTATGACACTTATGCTAATTCAAATTAATGCCTATGCTTGTATATTTTCATAAAGAGTTCTAGTTTATAGGAAACACATCTAATTAAGCAGAGACTGTGTGTGTTGTTCTTTTCAATTGGATTTATTCCATGAGGGAGCCTATAAAGTGAGAAAACCTCAATCAGTCAGGAAATATTTGATGAGAGCTCATGATGTGGGAAGGCTATCACTCACCTGCCTGAAATTCAATAAAACATCTTACATGAGACATTCACGTCCTCGTACAAATGCTAGAGGTCTCTCTATGTCTCTATTCATCACCAAGTGGCCCATTAACATGACTGACACAAAACAGCAGGGGAAACACCAAGTGTGGCCCGTTCTCCTTTTTGCCCACTCAGCAAAGTTGCTTACTGAACTCTGATTGCCAAATATTTTACTCAGCTTAATGCAGATAAGAGTCAGGGGTTAGTTGGATTTTTAAAGACCACAGATTCAACATGGAAGAAGAATGGGTGAGTGCATATAAAATCTCTTCTTCCTGCACGTCAGTCCTCCATCATTTCCTGACTCTATATCTCTATATGGTGATTTAAATAGCTTGTGTGTGTGTGTGTGTGTGTGTGTGTGTGTGTGTTTGTAAGGTGTGTGGCAACACCATCTACAAAGAATATTTTATTTCTCTCAAGTGTCTTTGACAGCTCAGTGAGCTGACATAACCCAGAAAACATATGCTGTTATTTTGGGCAGGGCAGAAAAACAAGTGTAGTTAGTTATCTCAGAGCTTCCCTGAAAAGACCTTACTGAAGGCAAAAGAGGATGTGATTAGTAGACTGTGATCCGTGGGGTTCCAGAAGCTTTTGGGTACCTACAAAGGTGAGGATTCCACAGATGTGGAAGTGTAAAGGACCTAAGCCCTTCAACACCATCACTTCATCTTAGAACAGAGGCAGGTATGAGTGGGAGGCAGCTGTGATCTGGAATGAGCTCAGTCATATGTGATGAAGCAGGCAGGGAAGCTGCATCAGGATTTATAAAGGCATGGCAGCCATGGTGATCAGTACCTCAATTCCCAAGACAGTGGTGTTGGGCAAGGATGCTGGGCTCTTGGGGGTCAGAGTCTTAGAACTGGGAGGGACATTGAAGGCCATCTAGATCAGCCTCCATAGGGATCACATACATAACCTGAGCCAAAACTGGGGCTGGAACCAAGTGTCTTACCTGTCTAGTCATTCCTGTTGTCACTGCCCTAAATTTTTTAGGTCTTATCCTACTTTTTACCCTTCTCTGACTCAGAGGGAATGAGGCCAGGAGCTGTTCATGACACGTATTTCCCGATTGGGAAAAACTTGGAAAAATTATCCTTGTTGGCCAGCTACAGACTACAAGAAGACCAGCAGGTGTGGAACAAGTTCAATTTTAGGGCTGTCTTGGTAGCTTCAGAAGCCCCCAGAGCAATAAAATAGTAAACATGGAACATATGCCAGGAACTGCTCTAGAGCTTCCTATGTGTGATGTCATTTAATCATCCCCACCACCCCATGTGGTGGTAAGCACTGTTACCCTTCCTTTATTATGAATGTGGACACCTGTGAACAGAGAGGTTAAGTCACATGCCTCACATCACACTGATAGTGAATGGCAGAGCTGGTTTTCAAACCCAGACAATTAGGCTCCAGTGTTTTATCCACTGTTCCCTGGCTCTTAGCCACCATTTCTTGATTCTTGGAATTGTTTCTTGATTCTTGGAACAGGGAATTAGACTGTCCTTCTTCTATGTGGTGGTCTTTCCCCTAAACAAACCCTCATCCTTGCTTACCCAAACCCTCACCTGCTCAAAGGAGAATGGAGGGGGAAGCTTTGGGCATACATCAGGGAACGCATTAGGGTGAGAGATCCAGAATAATATGTGCTTGGGTGGTCCATTTTAACATTACTTCCCACAGTCAGAATTGATGAAGTAACTCCAGTGGCATCCCCTATTTTTTCCTCTGAATGCTACCTGGTTGTTCAGCAAGAGAGAACGATAGTTCGGGTAGTTCATGGTATTGAATCAGCTGATGGAGGTGAGTATAGCAACCTATGGAGATGAAAGATGGAGCCTCATTTCTGAAGCACATCCTAAAGCTAAAAAATGGTGCCATTCTGTATGCACCACAACCCCTGAGGCAGGCCTTGTTGGTGTATAGGAACACTCATCTTGGCACTCAAATCTGGGGCTATTGGGGCCCACACCGTTGTGAATTCTCATGTGTTCTTAAATAAAACTGCTACTGTCTCCTCAGAGAACTGGGAACACTCAGTTTATAAGTCTGTGAGCTGGTAATTCACTTTATCATAAATGTCACAACTTCTTATAGTAAAGTACAAGCCCTTAATAAGCTAGTTAAGTATTAATGAGAAGCTGAATATTGTTTTTCCAAATCATTGGTGTAAATTTATGGTGTGGTGAAATGAAGTTATATTATACTCTCAAGAAGGGAGAGAAAAAAATTGATGAAGAGAATTTCCCCTTTCTGAGTGAATCCTAACAGTGTTTTATGCATGAGGCTGAATCTAAATGTATTATTACATTTAAGCACATAGTAATGAAGTTTGACCCCAGGAATGAGATGTACAGAAAGATAAACTGGGATTGTGGTCTCTAGATGCCCTGGGGAGAAGTCAGATATTGGGAATCTGAGATTTGATCTTACTCTCAGCCTAGCACCAGGTCATACACAGCACTAGCCATTAGAATTCCATAGATGCATTTGAAGTTGATGGCAGATGTCTAAGAGCCAGGTCCTACCTCACCCCTTTATAATCATGAAGTATCAGAGATTAAAGCAATTTCAGAGCTATTCTTCCTTGTTCTGAAACTGGGGATCAGTGAGGGAGAGTGATTTGCCCAAGTTCATACTGCAAGTTACCAGCAGGGTTCAGAATCCAGGTCAGCTAATACTTTGGTAGCAATGCCTTGGAAGCCTTGTCCAACTCCGACTTTAGCCTTTCCCTAGAGATTGAAATGGGATCAGTTCTTTTATCCATTAACTCTGGCCTATGATCATCCTCTCTCACCTAATAGCATCTTCATGGGCGCATCAATATTAATGGGAAGTGAATGTATGGAATTTGCTAGAGCTCATAAATGCAATGGGAAGTATACTTTATGTACAGAAAGATATGCAATTTGAATTCTTTGGAGATTTATTTAGATTTGATCTTTGTATTCTTTAGTCTCCAGTCTCTTGGCAAAGCAATGATCTTGCATCTGGGAACAATCAGTGACTGGTCTATGGAATAGAACATAGATCATTTTGACCATGGCCTTCAGAAATATATTGCAGTACTGCTCAGAGGGCTGCCACCCAGGGAGACCTGCTCAAGGGCCAGGTCTCAACCTTCCCAGCCAGCCCTACTACCCACTGTTCTCTTTGGGGCTCCTTACTTTAAGATAAAACTGGAGGCCTTCTTTTTGCTCCCCTCTCTTGCCTTCTCCCTGCTGCCTTGCTCCACTAGTCTCTCTTGGATCATTCTAGTCTCATTTTCTTCAATGCCTTTGCCCCTAAACATGCATATATTCAAATCCTGCCCACCTGGCCCATCCAAATTCAAGTCATTATGCCATTTTTTTTAAAGATTTTATTTATTTGACAGAGAGAAACACAGCCAGAGGGGGAACACAAGCAGGGGGAGTGAGAGAGGGAGAAGCAGGCCTCCCACCAAGCAGGAAGCCCGATGTGGGGCTCGATCCCTGGTCTCCAGGATCATGACCTGAGCCAAAGGCAGTCGTCCAACCAACTGAGCCACCCAGGCGCCCCATTATGCCATTTTTATGCAATTTATTAATGACTTTGATGAAGTACAGTTTTTGCATGGGTTGTTTCTGATCTACTTTGCTATGCCCCTTGGCATCTGCCACAGTACCTTATACAGAGGTATTCTTCATTATATTTAAGTTGGATGAATGAATGAATGAATGAATGTTTTTTTTTTAAAGATTTTATTTATCTGACAGAGAGAAACACAGCCAGAGAGGGAACACAAGCAGGGGGAGTGAGAGAGGGAGAAGCAGGCTTCCCGCCAAGCAGGGAGCCCAATGTGGGACTCGATCCCGGGTCTCCTGGATCATGACCTGAGCCGAAGGCAGTCGCTTAACCAACTGAGCCACCCAGGCGCCCCTGAATGAATGTTTAAGGAAATGATTGAACAGAAATGCAGTCCTTCCTAGAACCTTTCACCAAACCAAGGACCACAGATATTGAAGTTTTGTGAACCAACTAAAAAAAAAGGATTTTTAAAAAAAAGTTTTTAAAAATGTTCTTATTGTTCTGTTACAAAATATCCCAAAACTCTGTGTCTTAAAATGCCAAGTTATCATTTTTCTTGGTTCTGTGAACTGAATTAGTTCATCTAGATGTTTTTGACTCAAGGTCTCTTGTACAGTTGAGTCACATGGAGGCTGCAAGCAGCAGTCACAGATAGCTCAACTGGGCTGAAGGGTCACAATAGCATTCTCATATGGATGGCAGTTGATGCCAGCTGTTGGGTCACCAACACTTGGTGGCTAGACTGGATAACTCACACTTAGCCTCTCCACGTGACCTGGGCCTCTCGCAGCGTGGTAACTGGATTCTTCAAGACAGCATCCCAAGAGTGAATATTCCAAGACTGCTGGGAGGAAGCCACAATGTTTCCTATGACCTGGGCTCAAAAGCTCCAGAATGTTTCCTCCACTATACTTTGTTGATCAAGCAGGTCACTAAGACCAGCCCAGTTTTAAGGAGAGGGAGTGGCATATATGTACAGCGTCCGTCTCCGGAGACTATCCAGCTGTCACGCAAATATATTATCCTGGAGAGCAACCTACGTAAGCCCCTTCCTTCATCAGGTTAGCTATGTATTACTGAACACTGGAGATGACTTAAATAGTAGGAAATATTTTGGAAAGGTAGCTAGCAGGAAAAAGGAGAGTGAGAAGTCAGTAGTTTGAGATGACAGTTAAGGCATTAGGCCTGAGAGAGGTAATACAGGTATAAAATGAGGATATTAGGGAGAGGGTGTGGGAAGGTGAGTGAAAAAACTGCCTCCTTGCTTTATTGGCGCAGTGTATGTTAGGGTGGGTTGGAGAAAAAAGCAAGTACAGTTGATAAAAGTATTTCAGAATGTATTTATTATTTTAATCACATATAATTATAATGAAGATTATTTTTAAAGATGAAAAAAGCACCCACAGTCCCTCCAACTGGTTACAATTATGTTCATTTTTCTTTCCAGTCTTAATTTGTCCTAGGTATATTTTACATCTCTGCCATCATCCTGTTTTAGGCAGGACTCATTTTATAAACGCTTCTCCATGTTAGCTGTTGTCTTCACCTGCATTGTTTTAGAGGCTGCATCCGATTCTGGCTGATGGACATTTGTTATGAGCTGGTGAACTGAACATGATTAGCAATGGTGACTCGGGTCTCCTGGGGTACGTCACCCATGGGTGAATAGGAAAGTCTCTGGAGAAGTTGAATCTGGCTCCTCCATGCTTGGGGGGACTGTCCCTCTCCTGGTTGTCCTACTGGAGATGAAGCCTTCTAGATACTTCATAAATGTTTATAGCTGCCAGTAGGAAACACTCTTCCTTTAAGGGGGGAGGCAAGCCAGGTTTTTTCTTCCCTCTCTCTTCAACCTTCTAAGGAGCTATTGGTTTCTTAAACAGTTAAGCTAGGGTACAAAGGTTTAGGTTTCTCATCTCTTATAAGAGTTTACATTTCTTCCGGAAAGGAGATTTAATTTTACTGCTGTAGCAATTTTTCACCACAAGAATCTGCTTACTTCTTTTCCTGATACTGAGATGCCAAGCTTGGCACATTCTGGGTGTCCCCCTACGGCTGCAATGCCCTCTAATTTCTGCCTGGTTAAATCCCACTTCTCATCATTCCGTGTCCTCCTTGAAGCCTTCCTTGGTGTTTTATATCCACACTTGGATTTCTGACATCTGAAAACATTTACCGTTCACTCATAGAGACATTCTCCTAGAGGGCAGAATGATGTCATAAACAGACCCTGGACTGGAAATCAAGATACTTCAACTCACGCCCCATTACTAACCACCTATGTGATTTTGGCTAAGTCTTTGCACTTCTTGGGCTTTAGTTTCTCTAATTTAAAATGAAGGGATGATCTCCATTGTTCCTTCCAGCTGTAATTTTATGATCAGAGCCTTTAACCTTTGGGGTGACTCTTGTATACTCTAGAGACTGCAGAAAGTTGGTCATGCTCATGCTCCCCAAAGACTCTGAGTCTTCCTGCTCATAAGGCATCATCTGGGCAATGCTGAAATGTGTATTATTATTGAAAACATGCCAATCCATGTTTTGAATAATAATCTGCCTCCTGTCCTCTGTTTTTCTGCATCTTTTCATCCAATAAGTAGAATTCAGACCCTGTTCTCTTTTTTCAGTTAAAGCCCTGAGTCTCTGATTATGATAAAGTACAAAAAATGGAAGCATTCTTTCTGAAGGCCATACTTCAAACACTCTGTTAATGTAACATGTCACATATGAATTCCAATAGAATGCCCACAAACCAATTTGATTCTCCTTTGATGAGGCAGAACTACAAGGCAATAGTTACTCTTCTCAGAGGGAGAGGTGATTAGCTGGAGGGCAGCTGAGTCCCTGCTATCTCTGTCACCAGAGCATGAAGGCCCATTGCAAGGACAAGCAGTCTGTCCTGGAAGTCCATGTTTGCCTGACTCAAAATTGCTGAAGATTTGGTTATGCTTTTAAAAAAAGGTTATAGGAACAGTGTTGAGGTTCGAAGAATGTAGACACAGTTTGGCTTAAAATCAGAAAAAAACAAACAAACAAAAACAGCTTTTTAAGGTGGTTTTTATGTCCTAAAATGTGATGTCTTCTAGAGAAGCCACCATCTGGCTAGCTAGTGGTCACCAAGTGATAGGACCTCCTCAGTATCCAGTCAGAAGCCCAACCCACCCTTAAGACTTACTTCTACCTCATTCCCTCATCCTTCCCCCCAAAGCAAACACCTTACACTTCTCTGCCTCTGGGCTTTTCCTCACTCTCTTCCCTCTGCTTGGAATGCACTAGCTCATATCATCCCTATTAACATTCTGTTCATTTGGGAGGCAAAAAGGAGCTCAACCGATGCTTCTTCTGTGGGCTGTGGGATCTGAATTACTTGGGTTACGGTGCTAGCTAGCTCTTCTACTTCTAGGTCAAATTACTTAGCTTCTCTTAGCCCCAATTTCTCATTTGTAAAATGGGGCTAATAAAAATATGTCTTGCAGGGCTGTTTAAAGTTAATAAGAGATGGCAGAAGGTTTGCGGCCCTGAACACAGTGCTTCACAGATAGCTGGGGCTTAATGAGTGGCATTAACCATTAGTTCCCATACATGGACCCTTTTTTGGGCAGTAGCACAGTGCTGTATGAATACAGACATAGAACTTTATTCCACTGCTAAATAGAAAACTTCGTGAAGGTAGGAATTATTTGGCACTTGTGTTCATCACCACTTTTCTTGCCAAGCAGAGAGCTTTGAACAGTGTAGATTCTTAATATATTTTGTACAGATGCATTAACTATCTCATTTTACCTATGTTTTCCTTTTGGTGATACCCAATGAAGACAAGAGAAGATAAATACTGAAAAAACAGGGAAGGAAATTATTTCTTCTGCATTTTTAAGTCATATTGCACAGAGTTCAGCTTTGGGGTCTTGCTGTTAAAATTGTAAATTCCTGGGAGTGGGAAGGGGATTGAGACCATGACCTTTTCTGTGTGCTTTTGTTATTTAGTGCTCTGCAGGGCACTTGCTGAATATTTAAGTGTGTTGCTATTCATGATAAAAGCTTGGAGAGTGACAGATCAGGGAGCAGAAAGACAACTTGGTAATGTTTTTCATCTAAGAAAAATACAGGAGGACTGCTCAAGGGTTAAAATTGCCCTAACTACTTCATCCCCACACTGGAATCCTGTTCTTTCACAAATGCAACTCTAGAGTTTCTGGGTTTCATTTTTTGAGCCCCTGGACCTCACTCCTGCAAGGGGAAGCCTGCTGCTTGGGTACCCCCTTTCCTGGTGCATCACAGTAAGTTCCTTTTGGCAAGAACTACCTGCATTCTCCTTAGCAGTGTCCCAGGCTGCAAAGAAGCTGTTATCCAGACTGACCCTGGGTTTCATGTTGGTGATCCTGGCAAGTGAAATTAATCTCTGGACTCAACAGAAGCAGTGTCTCACAGTGATTAAAAGTACAGACTCTGGAACAACAGTCCCTGGGCTTGCATCTCAGCTCCTCTCTTTCCTTACTGGTGACTTTGAGCAAATTATTCAGTTTCATTGAGTCTCAGTTTCCCCATCTGTCAGATGGGGATGTGATAATATGCATGTCGGTCTCATAAGGTTGTTTTTGAGGTGTTAATGTGCATAGATTACATGGAACTGCACCTGGAACATAGTAACTGCTCTGTTGGTTATTTTTGAGCCATAGGGCTATTCTCTCAAATTATATAAAAAGCTGTGAATCACGTGCTTCTTTTGTGCCTGAGCTTGACTGCTCCTCATTCCTATGCAACAAAGTGAACATGGAGGTGGAAAGGGGAAACTTCTGTAGCCCTATAGGCAGGAGACAAAGTGATCGGTGGCTGTGAGGTTGGAACAGACAGGACAGATTTGGAGATACATAGGAGGAGCCATGGTAGTTGCATAGTAGTTACATGTACACTTACATGTAGTTATAAGAGCTGAGGGAAAGGGAGGACCCAGGGGTGGCTTTCAGATGACTGAGACACAGGATCTCTGAGTGGTAATGCCATTAGATAAATAGGAGACACAGTAGGAAGAGAGGTTCATACAGAGAGGCTAGGTTTGAGTAGCCAGCAGAATATAGGGATAGAAGGTGAAAATGCCCAAAAGTGCTGTACAGTGTGACTCCGGTAATTAGAAGAGAGGTCCAAATAGAGCTGTAGATTTATAAGTCATAAATGCTTATAGTGAAGGCCATGAGAACCAGTAAGATTCTTCAGACAACTTTCAGCTGCATGCCTGGTGTCTAGATGAAGGCGAATAATAAATATTTCAGGCTTTGCAACCATGTGATCCCTGCTGCAAGTATTCAACTCTGATATCTTGGCTTAAAAGCTGCCATAGATAATATCTAAACAAATGGTATGTTCCAATAAAACTTTATTTATAAAAACCCATGGGCCATAATTTTCCCACCCCTGCTCCAGATTAGTATCTTATATATAAATATATCTAAGTATTTGTTGGACGAGTCTACTAGCAAGTGACATGAATTAGAGATAAGCCATTGAGTTACAAGGTATATAATTGGAAGCCTTTTCTGAACTAAGTCCTAGGCCCTCAGCCAAGTATGATAGATCAGACTGGTGAATTATAAGGCGATAAGAGACCCATTTGATGTTAGACCCCTTGAGGGCCAGGGCTGGTGGGTACAGCAAGAGGCCTCAGCTTTCCAGAAACAGCACACTTAGAGCCCTGAGGATCCTGGATGTCTCCCTTGTTAGGTCTGCTAAATTGATGGCAAAAGTGTTAAATAATTAAGAAACTGCCACAGGCATTGGTAGCTTCCAGTGCAAAGAATTGGCAATAGGAGAAAATCAAAAAGTAGATGAAGAACTGAAGCCATGAGACAGAGTATGCATGAGACAGAGTAGACATTTTACATGCAGGGAGCTAGTCATAGAAAACTTGGGGGGGAGAGGTCCCAGCCCTTCCCTTCAAACAGCAGGGAGATATAGCAGATAATGAGTGGTAGTTAAAACTCTTAACACCAGGGCTGAGGGATTTGGCTACTAAATTACTGCTGAGCCATCCGGAGGGTGTTCCTGCTCTTTTGTGTTTTGTACTTTGGGCTGGTGGTCAGACCTTCAAAGTCTGTCCCTTGCTGTTGGAGACTGAAGCTGCACAGCCCAATTCCCTGCAGCTTCCAGGAGACAATTTTGGGGTCTTGGATGCCAAGGAAGGGGGAGAATGTCTAGAGAAGAGGGCTGATATTTGACCTCAGGTTTTGAATGGCTTCTCTGTGTTCCCCAAGAGAATGCGTGAGAGAGTGGTGAAGCTCACAGTGCCTGGGTATCTGTGCAACTCTCAGACACAGGTTGTTGTCCATGGCTGTGGTGTTGGCAACAGCGGAGTGCCAGAATTGGTGTATAGATGCGTGTGTGTATGTACATGTGTATACATATATGTGTTCATGTCTATGTGATGTGTGTGTGTGTTAGGAGAAGGGGGAAGGGAGAGAGACCAGTATTTTTTTTTTAAAGAGTTTATTTATTTGACAGAGAGAAACACAGCCAGAGAGGGAACAGAAGCAGGGGGAGTGAGAGAGGGAGAAGCAGGCCTCCCGACGAGCAGGAAGCCCGATGCGGGACTCGATCCCCGGTCTCCGGGATCATGACCTGAGCCGAAGGCAGTCGCTTAACCAACTGAGCCACCCAGGTGCCCCGAGACCAGTATTTTTTAAATGCTTGAATTAGTTGCTAACACAAGGGGCCTGCACTGTCCAATTCTGTCCCATCTCTGATTCTAGGCAGTGAGAGCTCAGTTACAGATGAGGAAAGGCAAGATAGCAAGCAATTCTGCATTTGCTTCCTGGATTTGGAAAAGGGATCAAAAGGAATACCATATTTAAAAACTCACGATATTTTTTTAAAAATCTAAAGATTTAAAGCTCTGTATTTCTGGGCCTATTCTCCACCATGGCCATGCCCACTGGAATTGTACACGGGGAGCTGACACTACTTCAGCCTCTGCCCACACTCGCCAGTCCGAATGGGCCTGCCTGGTCTGCTTCTCGTGTTTGTGGTGCCTGCTTGCCCTCAAGGCTCTGTATGAGTCCCTTGGCTTCCATGCTCAAGCTCATCTTCCCCACTTTGCCACCACATTATTATTTCTAGATCTCAGTTTAAGCAGATCACATCTTGATTTTAGGACACCCCAGTCCCTAAGGCAATGCCAGAGCCCCTTGCCTGGTATACAGGGTTCTTCTCTCCTTTACCCACCACTGCCTCCTGCTTCTCTTTCAGTTCTTGGTCCTTCCCACCACATTCTCTATGACCCAATGACATTTAACTTTTTGACTCTTCCAGGAATCACCCTGCTCCTTCATTGAGCCATCGCACAGGCTTTCCCACCAGCTTAAGCTCCTGGTGGGTTTTTACTTATATTTCATGATGCAGCTATTTGCTACCTTCTGTGTGAATACTTGCTTTATAGCTACTCCCTCCCCATGTTCCCACAGTACTCTACTGATGCTTCTTTAGGATGCTACTTATTACTCTATTGTAATTGTCTGAGAATGGTTTTGGCTTATATCTAGATTTGAGTCTTAGCTCTTCAGCTTTCTAGCCATTGGCAAGTCATGTTAACCTAGTGGACCTCAGTCTTATGACCTGCAAAACGTGTCTGTTCAGACCCATCATAGGGTTGTCGGGAGGTATGTGTGTCAAAGGGCTTACTCAGCACAGTGCCTGTACACAGTAAGTATTCAATAAATTTTAGCTTTCCCTCTTTTTCTTCTCCATTTGATCTTGAGCTTTTCTAGAGACCAGGGTTGTGACTTGAATATCTTGGTAACCCAAGTTCTTAGCTCTGTGTCCAGCATATGGCTTTTTCTAATTTTGTTGTCATGCTATGGATGAAAACACAACACAGTGAATAGTAGGAAACCAGTGCCTGTTTGTTTGAATGATGTGGGGGTTTGAACAAATGATCCCAAGTTTCTATTCCCCTATAGCAGATATCCATACCTTTGTCATGGATTCATGATATACGAGGGAAATCCCCTATTTCTTGACTTTGAAATTATCCACATAAACTTTTGGCCACTGGGTTATTAGAAAATGTGATTCAAGGGGCTTGAAATGTCTTGTGTGATTGGGTTTACCCTCCTGTGCTGCTTCTGTTGCCATAAAGAAGACATGCACTGGAAGCTGGTCCCATGAATCTAACGCATGGCTTGGAGCCAAGCCTAGTTGAACCCAGTCTAAATCAAGCAAACTCTGGCTGATCTCCAGCTACCTAAGTGATATGGTGGCCTCTTATATAGGAAAGGCTGAGTTATACATGCATCTAGTCTGAAGAAAAGAACTGATTGCTACCATCTAGTTTCTGTAGATTAGCTTTGAAGACTAATCATAGAAACATGAAACAATAGCAAATAATACACGATGAGGAAAATTGAAAGTGTGGTGTTGTTGAAATATGGGAATGGGTTGATGGAAAAAATGTATTGACGTTCAAGCCACATTACGGGTGATGGCTGAGCTTCCCTGTTTGAATTCTATTTCCAGATCTGAAAGATCTGAAGTCCTCCAATAGCTGGAGTGAGGATCGGTCCTCTCTGACTACCTGTCCTGTACATGGACTCTTAGAATCTCTCCACTGAGCGATATGGCCAGAGTTCATCTAGCCCAGTCTCTTGTCCCCTGCACAAATGTAATCTACAGCATCCCTGACAGAAGCTGTTCCAAATTTAATAACTTACCTGCTGTTTGATCATGGTAAGTGCAAAGACTGTGGGAATTTTGGAGTCAGACAGACTTGGTTCAGAATCCTGGCACTGTGACTTTAAGAACCTCTTCATTCCCTGAGTCTCTGACTTCCACTAGAAAATAGAGGTAATGTGAATGCCTTCCTCACAGAGCTATTGGGAGAATTAACTAGACAACAAAATGGCATGGCCTGCACAGCACCTGTCACCAAATGTGATGTCTCCCTTCCAGCTTTGGCGCAGTGCAGAGCACATCACCCCTCTGCTATATGAAAGCTCATCTGACGTCTCTATAAAGAGGAAGAGTAAACCCATGCTGAGACCCAGTGGGCCCCTTCCTCCAATCTAGGTGCTGAATCTGCTGGTCTGAATCAGCTGCCTCCATCCCAGCTCGCTTGATGGGACATTTCAGTTTAAAATTGTCAGTTGTCACTTCGTTTAAATGTCTCAGGACCAAGAAGACATCAGAGGCAGTTAGTGACCATTTTATTGTTTTAATCAGATAGTTTTGCACAAATTGTGGTCCATAAAATTCTAGGTTCTCTGAAGTCCTCCACAAGCCAAGTTTCAGTGTAATTTAAAACGGAAACTTCCCATCAGCCCTATAAGGAAGGATCTAGAAGAGCAGAGATGAATTAGTGTGAGCTGAGATGAGGCAGAAAGCGGGATGGGGGTGTTCGGAGAACAGAGAGAAGTTTTAAAGTGAGCTGGTCAGTGAATCAGTAGAAAGAAGTGAGGATAAGAGAAGTTGGGGGCAAGTACGGGACACCTTGAATAACATGAGGAGTTTGAACTTCATAGGCACTAGGGAACCATTGAAAGTTTTTGAGCACAAAAAGGACATGGTCAGAGTTTTGCTTCAGATAGATAACTCTGGCAAGAAGGTGAGAATGGCTTGCTTTGGTAGGGGACAGAACAACTAGAGGTGAGAGAACTCTTAGGAGTCCATTGCAGTTGTCTGGACAGGAGATGATAAAGGTTATGCTTAGGTCCTAGAAAATATGAAACGTATTGCAGTGTGAACTCCACAGGACTTATTGACTGAGCAGGAAAGGCAGAGAGGGAGGGAAGGATGACTCAGGTTTTAAGCCTGGGGAAAGTGTCTATGTTACCTAATTTAACATACAGGATGTGAAGTGTATCTATCATCACCAGATCTTTCTCATTTATTCATAATGCATGTGTATGTGCATATACAGCTTTGTGTACACCTTGAGCAGTATAAAACAAATCAGTAGCCTAATATCTTAACACACATGCGCATGCACACACACAGTCACTCATTCTATTGAATTTCAGTCTTCATTCACTTTAACTGTATGTAATTAGAATGTTTTGCCGTAAGGATATGAGGATTTCCAATTTCATCTGAGAAATTTCTTTTCACATGGACAGTTAGGGGTTATAGTCTAGGATCCTGAAAATAGCTAAGCTATTCCTATTGATCATAGTAGCTGTAATTGACTAAGTATTTATGTACCAGTGTTTTTCACACATCATCTCACTTGTCCTCACAACAGTCTGTGAGATGGACACTAATTTTTTTTAAGATTTATTTATTTTGGGAGGAAAGAGAGAAAACATATATGCACACACAAGTGGGAAGAGCAGAGGGAGAGGGAGAGAGAATCCCAAGCCTGATGCAGCTCGCTCTCACAACCCTGAGATCATGACCTGAGCGGGGTCTTCCCAAGCCAGTCCTGACTCCATCTTCCCTTCCTTCCCATGGTAAAGACTGGCCTCTTTTGCAGCAAGGGTGGCCACATAACCCACATCTAGACAACAGGAATGCAGATAGAATCTGCTTACAGAGTTCTAGGTCAGACATTTGACTTGCTGGTAGAAGAGAGCCACATAAAAGGAAACAGAGCTGCACTTCCTCTTTTCCTTCCTTCCTGGCTTGACCATGCTGAATGTGATGCTTATAACAGCAGATGACACACATGAAGCTGAAAAGCTAGTGGCTCAGGATATCAGAGCAGGAGCCAATATGAAACGCTTCTTTTGTTGTATGTGATGGATACATCTGCTGTCCTTCCCATGGTCTCCCTCTCTTGCTTCTTCCTCCATGGTTTTGCATTTGGATATCTTCTAGGTGTTGGTCACCAAAGCAAGCTTTAGGGAAAAAAATGATTATGAGTCAGCCCCTGACTGCTAGTTCTCATGATCTAGGGGGGATGTTGGCAAATTATGGCCCATGGGCCAAATTTGCCCACAGCCTGTTTTTGTACAGCCTGCAAGTTAAGAATAGTTTTTTAAAAATAATTTCAAATGATTGGGAGAAAAATCAAAAGAAAAATAATATTTTGTGAGCTGTTATATGAAATTCAAATTCAAGTTTCAGTGTTCATAAATACAATAATATTAGAGCATAGCCATGGCCATTAGCTTATGTATTGTCTGTGACAGTCTTGTACTACAACTGCAAAGTGGAATCATTGCAACAGATATCTTTTGGCCCATGAAACCTAAGATATTTGCTACCGGGTCCTTTATAGATAAAGTTTGCTGACTCCTAATCTGGAAGAGTGGAGTTTGGAGAGGGATTAGGAAAATGAAAATTTCATTCTAGATAAGAGAAAGATAAAGGACATATACTTGAGATACTTAGAAAAGCTTCCCCAAGTAACAGGAGTACCAAAGTGCTAAGACTTATCACTAGACTTTTCCCCGTTAAAGATAGATTCTATAATAGAGTTTGGGGGTTGGGGGAGATTGGGATATTTGTCAGGCTTAGTTACCTTTGTCTAATGAAGGTCTTGTGTTATTGTTGTTCCTTAGACCCAGAACTGTATGCTTCAGTAGCTTTGAACTCCACCCAACTGGAGAAAACAGATCATGAATTATTTTAATGCACACTGTAAAATTGCCTCGAAAAAAATGATTGACCTTTTAATTAAGGCCCACATATTGGCTTTCACCTGAAACTCTATAGTGTGCTGGATATTTTTTTGAGCACATGAGCCATTCCTCTCAAATCCTGGTTCCTATAAAGTGAGTCCTGCTGTCCTGCAGGAGACCACATACTTTGTACACATCCCTGATGGAAAAAAACCTTTTCATGAACCCAACTCTAAAAATCAACAAGAGTGCTTTATTTTCTTTCTTTTTTTTCCCCAAAAGAAAGTGCCAGGAAGTCTCCTGAAATAATAATGGTGCTTGTTGTTTGCACAACATCATACAACTTAGAAAGCACTTTTCTGTCCATTTTTATTCTGACCCTTATTCATGACACAGATAATTTTATTGTAATGCAAAATGATGAAACTACATAAAAATACAATTCTGATCCAGCAACAGAAAAGACCTTTTGAGATCAATGAACTCATGTCCTTTCTTTGGTCTTTATTTTATAGAGGAGGAAACAGGCTTAGCAGGGAAGGCAACTATCAATGGCAGATCCAAGCATGTGCTTTCTAGTTATGATGGTAATGAAGGCAATGCTACTTTGCATCTTTTTCAATCAAACATGTATGGTCTATAGGTGAGATGAGACTCTGTAATTTGTTATCCAAACTGAAATACTTTGGCTCAACAACTATAAGGCAAAACTGTTCAGAGACCTATGTCAACTTTTATATTGATTAAGCAGGTGCAATAGGCCACATAGACCTTTGGATTCATTCTGATAATGAGGTCAATCTCTAAAATTTACTTCTACCACCAGTCCTGTGGATCTTGTAATCTTTGCATTTGATGAGGGCCAGGCCTCTGGAGCAACTTCTTAGTAGAGATTCAGTCATGGTTTCTCCCACTGATCACTGGTTTTATGCCACATCCAGATCCTGGCCAATAGAGAAATTAGGAATTGGACCTAAGAGAATATTAGTACAGCATGTGCTCCTACATTGACACAACCATTCTTTCTCTCCAAGTGTTAGGATTCCTGTCTTTAGGTCCAGGGAGAATGTTTTCAAACAGATGTGGTGATTGCTTCTAGTCAACCCAGTTTGGGATATCTAGGTAGAACAGAGAAGAGAATGAACTTTTTTCTTGACATTGTGTGTGTGTTTTATTGTGTTTTGCTTAAAAAAGAATAACAGTTAATTGTTACTGATTATAACAGTGTCATCTCTGAGCTATGTGGGAAAATGAAGAAACATGACAGGGGAAAGGAAGGGAAATATAATTTTTCCATTATTGCTTACAGTAGGGAACTAAGGAAATAGAGTGTTAAGAGCATTAAAACAATACTGTTTATGAAAGCAAGTATTAGAATAAACATATAAATCTCCTAAATATCAGAATAACTCCACATAAAAATAACTATAGATTACATTTAGGAATATTAAAAATAGCACTATTCAACAGCAATGTGGTACAAATAATATGGTAGAATGAAGATGAAACATATTTGACTTGTTAACAAAAGTAAATCTTTATTAGGATAAAATAATTTTCAGAATAGTCCAAAGCCAACATAACTCTATGTCATACACAAGAGATACATGTAAAACAAAGATCCAGAGATTTTGAGCATTAAAGGATAGACAAATACACACATGAAAAAACACAAGGAAAGCAGGGGTTGTTATCCTAGTATCAGATAAGGTGGGATATAGGACAAAGATCATTAAATTAGAGGAAAAGAGTACATTATAATGTAAGGGGTAGAATTCAGTAAAGACAACTTTTTTTGAGATTTATTGAGGTATATTGACATAATATTGTGTAAAGGTACACGATGTGATGATTTGATATACATACATATTGTGAAATGATTGTAATTAGTTAACACATCCATCCCTTCACATAGTTGTGTGTGTGTGAAAACATTTAGGATGTATTGTCTTAGAAAATTTCAGGTATACAATACAGTACTGTCAACTGTAGTCACCATGTTGTACAGTAGTTACCCAGAACTTACTCATCTTGTAACTCAAAGTTTGTACCCTTTGACCAATGTCTCCCCATTTCCCTTACCCCTCAACTCCTAGTAACCACCAAATTTACTTTCTGTTTCTATGACTTTTACTTTTTAAAAAACATTTATAAATATCTGCACACCAAATAACATGGCATCTACTATTTAAAGCAGAAAGTGCAAGAGACTCAAGAAATAGGCAGACGTACAGTAGTAGAAGGGGAATTTAATTAACTTCTCTAGGTTTATAATATACCAAGAGGACAAAAATAGTTAAGGGCATAGAAAACTTAAATAACTAATTGATAAGACAGACCTGATTGAGCCATGTAACCAAAAATAAAGAATAAGCTTTTTTCCTCCAAAAACCATGAGAATCTTTATAGAAACTGATCATGTATTAATGAATAAATAAATATTCAATAAATTCTAAAAATTATATGTGGTGTGGATAACATTTTATAACTATAATTCATTAAACTGAATGCTGATAAGAAAGAAGAAAACAAAAAACTCTGTCCATCTGGAAAATTTTAAAGGCTCTCTTAAATACTCTCAAAGAGGAAGTAAAAACTGGAATGGAAGATGGTCTTAGGAAGCAGTAATGGAAACACTTTTTATCAGAACTTGTGGGATGCAGTTTGTTATGGGTTGAATTGTGTCCCACAAATATTCATATGTTGAAGTCCTAACTCCAGTAGCTCAGAATGTGAACTTATTTGGAGATGGAGTCTCTAGAGATATTCAAGTTTAAATGAAGTCATTAGGGTGGGCCAATATGATGTCCTCATATAAAGGGGGAAATTTGGACACAGAGGCACACGCAGGGAGAATACCATCAAGATGAAGGCATAGAGTGGGGTCAAGGATTGCCAGCAAACCACCAGAAGCTAAGCGAAAAGCATGGAACATGCTCTTCCTCATTGCCCTCAGAAGCAACCAATCCCACTGACACCTTGATCTTGATCTCAGATTTCTAGCCTGCAGAACTGTGAGACAATTATTTCTGTTATTTAAGCGTCCCCCCCCCCCCAGCTAATGGTATTATGTTAACAGAAGCCCCAGGAAACTAATACACAGCAGAGCAATGGACAGAGAAAAAAAATTATAGCCTTAAATAACAACAAAAAGAATAAACAACAAATGAACTAAGTATTGTTCTAAAAAAGTTAAGAAAGGCATACCAAAATTAACTGAAGGACACTGGAAAGAAGACATTAATAATGATAAAAGTAGAACTTGATGAATCAGAAAACAGATAAACAGTGCTAATAAATAAATTTTAAATGTAGTTCTTTGTACCAACAAAATAGATAAGATCATTAGATAAGATAACTGAGAAAGAAGGATCAGTATACAAATATACTAAATGAGAACCTAAAAGGGATTAGGAAAACTTATAATAAAATGTCAATTCTGGGGCGCCTGGGTAGCTCAGTTGGTTAAGCGACTGCTTTCGGCTCAGGTCATGATCCTGGAGACCCAGGATCGAGCCCCACATCAGGGTCTCTGCTCAGCTGGAAGCCTGCTTCTCCCTCTCTCACTCCCCCTGCTTGTGTTCCCTCTCTCGCTGTGTTTCTCTCTGTCAAATAAATAAATAAAATCTTTTAAAAAATATGTCAATTCTCCCTAGTTTAATGTATTCATTTAATATGATCATAATAAGATATACAGTGCTTTATTTTTAATCAGACAAATTTATTTGAAAGTTTACTTGAAAAAATAAGCTAGAAAATTAGAAAAATACAGAGAAATGACTAGCCATACCAGATATAAAAACATATTATAAACCTTCAATAATTAAAGCAAGGTAGTTGTGACAAATGAAACATGCCCATGAAACAAACAGAAAATCCAGAAAGATATATAAACACTGTGGCAATTCAGAATATGATAAAGAAGATATTACAAACAATAGGGGAAAGGATGAACAATTCGGTAAATGATGTTGAGATAATTGAATAGCTGTTTGTAAAAATTTCAAAGGTATCAGTGTTTGATGTTAGATATGAAACCATAAAAGTACACAAAAAACCATAAAGGACACCTTTGTAACTTTGAAGAGGGAGATGCCTTTCTAACTGACTCAAAATCTAGAAGCCATAAAAGATTGATAAATTACCTTTCATTAAAAACTCATAAAAACTCTGCACGGGCAAAGAGTAAGGAAATGGCAAACTCAAAAAAAATATTTACAACTCTTAACAAAGATATAGTGGTGGTTTCAGTTATTTTTAAAAGTCTTATTCCTCTTAAAACTCAGTAATAAAGAGACAAAGTGTGAGCAAAGGATCTGAATAGACATTTCTCCAAAGAAGACATACAAATAACTAATAAACACATGAAAAATGTTCGACATCATTAACCATCAGGGAAATGCAAATGAAGACCACAATGAGATACCACCTCATACCAACTAAGATGATAATAAAAAAGACAGATGATAAGTATTGGTGAGGATACGGAGAAATTGGAACACTTATGCAGTGTTGATGGGAATATAAGTGGTTCAGCCACTTTGGAAAACTGTCTGATAGTTCCTATGAAAATTAAACACAGAGTCACTCTGTGACCCAACAGTTCTACTTCTAAGTGTATATCTGAGAGAATGGAAAACATACATGCACACAAAAATTTGTATGCAAATATTTATAGTAGCATTACTCATAATAGTCAAAAAGTGACAACAACCCAAACATCCATCAACTGATAAGTGGTTAAATAAAATGTGGTATATCCATACCATGCAATATTGTTGGACAATCAAAGGAGATAAAGTATTAACATATGCCGCAACATGGTTGAACCTTGAAAACATTATGGTAAGTTAAAGAAGTCAGTCACAAAGACCACATATGTTGTGGTTCATTTGTATGGTTCATTTATATCCTGAATAGGCAAATGTAGAAAGCAAGAAAGTAGATCAGTGGCTGCCTAGGACCAAAGTGGGAGTTGAGGGGAAATTGGGGGATGGTGGGTTGTTAGAGGGTGATGGCCAAGAGGTATGGGGTCTCTTTTGGGGGTGATGAAAATGTTCTGAAAATTGATTGTGGTTATAGTTGCACAAGTCTGAATATACTAAAAAAACACTGAATTATATATTTAAGTGTGTGAATTATATGGTTGTGAATTACATCTCAATAAAACATGCCCATAATTGTATAGAAATTAGAGTTATAAAAAAAAAGCCTGATTCATGGTGCCATCCAAAATCATTTTGGTGTCACTAAACCACCCCACAGTTATCAATGGTGATATACACCCCACTGTTTGGAAAATATTGAGTACCTGAGTAAAACATCATGGAGTATACTTAAAACAACTGTTTAAACTGTTTGGAAAACATTGAGTACCTGAGTAAAACATCATGGAGTATACTTAAAACAACTGTTTAAACTGTTTGGAAAATATTGAGTACCTGAGTAAAACATCATGGAGTATACTTAAACAACTGTTTAAACTGAATCTAATTATGAGGGAACCATTAGACAAATTCAGAATGTGGGACTTTCTATTGGATAGCACACCTGGGTTCTGCAGAAATATCAGTGTCATCATTGATTTAAAAAGGAGCTATTGGGGCACCTGGGGGGCTCAGTTGGTTAAGCGACTGCCTTTGGCTCAGGTCATGATCCCGGAAACCCAGGATCAAGTCCCACATTGGGCTCCCTGCTCAGCGGGAAGCCTGCTTCTCCCTCTCTCACTCCCCCTGCTTGTGTTCCCTCTCTGGCTGTGTTTCTCTCTGTCAAATAAAAAAAAATCTTAAAAAAAAAAGAGCTATTATTTTAAATAAAAGAGGTAGAATATATGTTACAGCTAAATTCAATGTATAATCCTGGAATGAATTATAGATTTTTTTTAAAAAATGCTGTTTTTAAAAAATGCTGTTTACAAAAGACTCATCTGGAATCTAAAGACACTTCCAGATTGAAAGTGAGGGGATGGAAGACCATCTTTCATGCCAGTGGACCCCAAAAGAAAGCCAGGGTAGCGATTATCATATCAGACAAATTGGATTTTAGTCTAAAGACTGTAGTAAGAGACACAGAAGGACACTACATCATTCTTAAAGGGTCTATACATCAAGAAGATCTAACAATTGTAAATATTTATGTCCCCAACATGGGAGCAGCCAACTACATAAGCCAACTGTTAAACAAAATAAAGAATCATATTGATGCAAATACATTAATTGTAGGAGATCTTAACACAGCACTCTCAGCAATGGACAGATCATCTAAACAGAAAATCAACAAAGAATCAAGAGCCTTGAATGACACATTGGACCAGATGGACCTCATAGATATATTCAGAACATTTCACCCCAAAACAGCAGAATACTCATTCTTCTCGAGTGCACATGGAACTTTCTCCAGAATAGACCATATACTAGGTCACAAATCAGGGCTCAACTGATACCAGAAGATTGAAATTATTCCCTGCATATTCTCTGACCACAGCCGTGAAATTGGAACTCAACCACCATAAAAAGTTCAGGAGAAAATCAAACACTTGGAAGCTAAAGACGATCCTGCTCGAGAATATGTGGATCAACCAAGAAATCAAAGAAGAACTGAAACACTTCATGGAAATCAATGAGAATGAAGATACATCGATCCAAAACCTGTGGGATACAGCAAAGGCCATCCTAAGGGGGAAATTCATAGCCATCCAAGCCTCATTCAAAAAAATGGAAAAATCCCGAATACACCAACTCTCATTACACCTTAAAGAACTGGAAAATCAACAAAAAAATTAAACCAACCCCCCACACAAGGCGGGAAATAATATGGATTAGAGCAGAGATGAATGAATCACAAACTAGAGATACAGTAGAATGCATCAACAAAACTAGAAGCTGGTTCTTTGAAAGAATCAATAAGATCGATAAACCATTGGCCAAACTAATCCAAAAGAAAAGGGAGAAGACCCAAATTAACAAAATCATGAATGAAAGGGGAGAGATCACGACTAACACTGAGGAAATAGAAACAATCATCAAAAATTACTATCAACAATTATATGCCAATATGTTTAACCTAGAAGAGATGGATACATTCCTAGAAACCTATAAACTACCAAGACTGAAACAGAAAGACATTGACAATCTGAATGGACCTATATCTAGTAATGAGATTGAAGCAGTGATCAAAAACCTCCCCCAAAACAAGAGTCCAGGCCCAGACGGATTCCCTGGGGAATTCTACCAAACATTCAAGGAAGAAATAACACCTATTCTCCTGAAGCTCTTTCAAAAAATAGAAACGGAAGGAAAACTTCCAGACTCTTTCTATGAAGCCAGCATCACTCTAATCCCCAAACCAGACAAAGACCCCATCAAA